>JAQIWN010001389.1:0-21048 GCA_034699025.1 Entomobrya cf. arborea Gr-Col-00668
TTAAAGAAATTATTTAAGATACGAATAAAAATTATTTAAAATTCTGAAATTTTAGATTGGAATATTTTAATCAATTGAACTTTTTAATTGAATCAAGTTAATTCTTCTGTTGTGGGAGTATGCAATGTGATGCTACAAGAATAATCGAATCCAAACTTTTCCAGTTTTTTCAGGGTTTAAAGCCATCACACGAATGAGATATTATTTTTAATTATTTGGGACGTTTTTGTATACTTTGCTGTTTTATTGAGAGATTGGTAAAAATATTGGTTTATAAACAACTCATTTTTTATCATCATAAACTATCAAGTCTACTGAATACAACATTTAGGATAATTTCCGTTACCCAATTTTATAAAATTTCGCAATATGACTGAATCAAGTAATTTTAAAAAAGTACTACAACAGAGCTATACAAAACTAGATTTGCTGAAGTAGCATTATTTAATAATTAATCATTTCCATTTCTCATTCTTTGGTCTGTTTTTTTAATTCTTAACTAAATAAGTTGTTGTTTTAAGATAAAGAAAGTTGTTTGCCTACATTCTAATAACAAGTGCATTAATATCAATAAATATTTACTTCGCTGAATACCTTCGCTGCTTCGACCACAATTCAATTATTCATTATGAAAATTGCGTACACATAAAAATGTACAGTATATTTATTTTTGTTTTTGTATTAAAAAAAAACTTTTTATACAAGCTATAAACGTTTGATTTAGATACTGTTGAATTCACTTTCACAATCAAGCTTTTTGGGTTCAGTAGCTGTCCAACAGGCCCAAGGAACATATAACGGAGAAAAATTTGCGGATTTTGTTCACCAACGTATTACGTTCCTTATGCCAAGCTTCCTTTTTCATTTACTATTATGAAGGGCTAAGGAAACCCTGGCGCTGCTTTATTTGCTGCTGAAGTGCCAGCCACGGTAAGGTTTAGTTTTTAGTCGTAATGCACAGATTACAGAGATGTCCAATGTATGTATAGGCAGATAAACTAAAGCCAAAGACTTAAAGATTGAAATAACCGCCTAAAAAGCTTTTCATTTTGTTAAGATAAATGGATGATAATTAAGTAATTATGATTTGTAGAAATTATTTGTTTGCTATTAATTTAGCTATTGACGTTAACAAAACCTGATTAATTTACCTTTTAATTGTACTAAATATTTTACTAATTGTTCAGGTTTTATTAATCAAATGAAGAGAATGTATATATTTTAAAGTTGCTGAAATAGGATCACTGAGGTTCACTATTAGCCAAATTATATAGCTGCTTGTTGTAATTAATGTTTTTTTTGTTTAAACTTATTTTGTAATTTTAAATACTTATCGCTGTATATTTATGTTGTCAAAGTCGGGTATATTCGCTTATATCTGCCATTGGATAATTTCATGTAGAAACCAATAAGTTTAGAATTAAAGTAAAATTACACTTCGATTGTGGAAGCTGAAAGTCATTTTCAGCCTTTTATAATTAATAGAAATAAACTAATAAGGAATAAGGATGGTAACTGCCTGCGCTGTGCTTTTTATAGCAAACAAAATAGTTGAAAAGGAAAACATTTAAAGAAGTTATTCCAAGAATAATTTTAATACACATTACCAAGTTTGTCTACTTGAATTTGTTCTTGGAATATCTGCAAAATTTTCAAGCAAATATATAATTATGGCGTATGATATACGAGTAAAAAATATTTTATACTGGAACATTTTAGCAAATTGAACTTTTTTCGCCATTAGCTAATTAATTCTGTTGTCCTAACGTATGAGTATACAACGTGATGCTGCAAATTTAACAAAATCTAAATTTGACAATTTTCTTCAGGTTTTAAAGCATCACACAAATAATTATTTTTAATTAATCCAGACACGTAATTGTACATTTAACTCTTGAAATAACGTATTAGATTATTATTTTTGTACATGAACAGTTCATATTTATTTTTTGATAAACTATCAAGTCTCCTGGATACTGTTTTTCGGTAGATTTCTACTACCCTGTTTAATAAAATATCCCATTTTGACTGAATTGAGTACTTTTGGAAACAATGCCAGAGCCACTTAAAACCAGATTTGGTGGATTAGTTTATAAATTATTTACATTTCTCACGCTTGGGTCTACTTTTTTCATTTTTGAGCTAAAAAAATTGTTGATTTAAGACAAAGAAAGTTGATTGATTAAATTAAAGCATTAAGTGAATAAAAGCGTACATGCATACAAACCCGTTATCTATTAGACTTGCATTCACGTCAAATACTATTTTCATTACCAGTACACGGACATGACTGAATGTTGGGAATACGACTTTAAAATGTTGACTCATAACACCTCCTTTCTTTCTGAAGTTATCCCAAAATAATCAGTGTAAACAACACATTTAAACTTGCTTGATTCACGCGAACGTTATAAAGAAACTTACCAATTTCTAACACGTGTATGTATGTAGATATATGTGTACACGATGTTAGACATGCGGCACGTAGGCTTACTGTAAGGCTCATGGCTTAACCGTAATCAAAGTTATATTATGAATCAGGCTTTTAACTTTTCGTTTTAGTGTGGTGGTTCAATGTAAGGGAATGAGTCAGTTTTAAAATGGATTGAAGCTGGAAACAACCCTTTTTACTTCAGTTGACTGAATAAGAAGCTTCAGTTAGGAGCATTCAATTTTTTTTTAGATATTTTCTTAAATCGCTGCTTGACCAGATAAATAACTAGCACAACGTTTAAGAATTTTTCAGGTAAACCAAATTAAAAATAATTTCAAATGTAATACACGTGACAATTAATTGTGTATAAAACCGTATAATTATTTTTGGGAAAATTTTGAGAAAATTAATACAAGTTATTTATTTCTTCTTAATTTACTTGCAGCTGATGTTGACAAACTGGATTGCTGCAGATCTGTTGAGACTGGGGTCCAGCATAACGTTCATAATCGATTCCGGAAATTGTAACAACTTCAAACGTAGGTGTACCTAGCCATAAGTACATGTGATCAGTTAATTTTAGCCTGCGCAACTCTTTAAAAAATGTAAGTACAGTTTCTAATAACTTTAAAGGTTTTTGAACTATGTGAGAATTTGTTGTTTGAAATTTTGTAGACCACATTTTATTACTGGTGTGATTTCTGCATTAAAATGCTGGAAATTTGGAAAATTTATATTTTACATATTATGCATATTCTAAAGAATTGAATAGAATTATATTTTTTTTCTTTTGCAGCTGCTCACCTGGATGACATGGATGGGCTCATGGAAGGGCATCATATTCCCGAGTTAGCTGTCACTGTGTTTGGAAGACTGACACAGGTTTTCTTCGTATGTCGAACACTTTATAATAGTAAGAATAATAGTTCATAAGATTCAGTGAACTATTAAAATATCCATACAAGCAAAAAATACCTACGTTAGCTTTCCTGCATATTTTTCCAATTTTACACTGAATCCGTTTTGGGTTTAACTTGAAGAAATAGGCAATGGTTTTAGAATAGTTTCTAAAACATTTAATTTGTAGTCGCTAACGAAAATGTATTCGTTACGATTTGTGTCTTATTGAGATTCTAGTCGGTCCGTAAAGATTTTTGGACTTTAGTTAAAGCTTGGTGAGCATTAGGTGGTAGATAGTTTAACAATTGTATTTCAATTGTTTAATTTGGTTGCCTTTAACAATTTATTAAAACAATAAGTTCGTACCAACTTGTTTAGTTTACACTATTCCGAAAACGAGTAAAGTAACTGTTTTGTAACGTAGTAAACTACAATTTATAACGCAAGGCAGGATGCGAACATTTAAATGGTTTTTTGTTTCAATTTCAATTTATTGATTTATATTTTAAGTAGCATAACATATTTTTAACATATATGACATGATTTTTGTAGTGAATAAAAACGTTTCATATAAACTACCAAATCACAAAAAGAATGAAAGTCTTTAACTCTAAGAGAATTCTTATTAATCATGTAATTTTTAAGGTAGTATTTTTTGGAAAAACGTTATGAACACTAGAGCTGTTTGAGTATGCCTTATGAAGTTAACTGTGATGTAACCAGTGGGTATCCGTCATAAGAGAGATGAGGAGAGGTCTCTCCCGGCCGAAAGAAATTGGGGGCCAGCCGAGGCCGAGGCTGTCATGTGCAAATTATTTATTTCACCAGTTGAATTTGAGGGCTCTATTCGCATATAAAACATTATATGGCAATACTTAAGTCAACATTTCATAGCCAAAATATGAAATTTGCATGTTTTTCTTATTACCTTTAGTCTTTACCCTAAAACCAGTTCGTTCAAAATTTTGTGTGATACAGATGCAGCCCCGGAATCACCAATTTATTGGGTATTGAAGTTCCGAGCAGGGCCGCTTAAGGTCACCATTGCTTTTTGAACAGTTCCGATTAGCATGGCAACCAGACTTATTTTTTAAGTTTATCACCGGGCTTGATGTAAGATTTCTGACGTTTTGTTGTTTTGTTCCTTTGATTTAATTTACGCAGTTTGTCCAACTATTTTATAATTTGCAATCAATTGGACGATAAGCCATTTTTTAACAGTAAAAAGGTAATTCCGTTTGCTGATCGAGAATCAGGTGAAGAGGAAAAGGATAAAACGCAAAAAAAACAAAAAAAATCAAAGACTTGATTCAAGTACAACGATTTTTAAAAGAGCAATATTGATTTGACACAAAAAGTGTTGACATTTGATTTGTTTTACAAAAATTGTTGGCGATTGTTTCGATCGAACTGATAAAACTGAATATTTTACAAAAAATAGGTAAAAAACAAAATTAAACAAAGAATCGAACAAAGAACTTTCAAATTGTCATATTTTCAGAACGACTGACTATTACACCATAGTTTCTTGACAAAATTGGATACAAATAGTCTAATCTTTAGATTCACAGAATAAGGTAATGCCCATTGAAAAGCATGTAACCGTCAACTGATTGCATGACTCTTACTTTTAACCGTGTAAACTTTTACATCGAATTTCATGAAAATTTGACAAATCGTAGTTAAGATATCGCGTACATAGACATACAGAAGAGGAACAGTCATTCTTCATGTACCTCTTGTAAAATTTAAATCTTATTTGCACGATTTTCGATAAACTGGAAAAGCCGATTTTTTCAAAAATCTCTCCCAGCCGTATTTCAGCACGGATACCCACTGGATGTAACCCAACAAATTGACAAAAACAATCAAAATACGTAATTAGGATTTTTTTAAAAGAATAATAAAACTTTGGCTTAGATTAAAATTTGAAAAGATAAAAGAAGCTCAGAGCTTGTATTACCTTTCATTAACTTTATACTTTGAGTTTTATATTTCTACTTTAACTAATCAGCTCCAAAATAATAAATTATGCTGTAGTCCTATTTGAGTTTTAGAAAAGAGAAATTTGTAATAGAAAAGGCTGATCGTGGTTTTAACCAGCTTGCAAAAAAAATGATTTTAATTATTTTCAATAAAAGTTAGGCTCCCTAATGTATAAAATGAATAAAGTATAGTAAATACTTATCGTTAAACATCACATAAGCCAATATTTAGAAATTTTGTCTAGTTTTTATATTTTTTTAAGATTAAGGTGATTCGACAAAGAATATGTTTCCGAAGTAGGTTTCTTTGGCGTAGTGTTTACAACCCATGTTGCTACCCAAAGACTGATCCTTCATTTTGGTTTTGTTGTTTAAAGGTCTAGGTATTTTATAAAATTAATGTGCGAGGAAGATTTCGATTAAAGTAAAATTAATGACAATAATTGAGCAACATTGTATGTGCCTTAATTAGAACAAAATAAAGCAGAATAATCCTGCTTTAACAATTATTGTTAAATACTTAATTTATACGACATGCACGACACTAAAGACCTGTTGAAGTTAATTACTTAAGAGTATTAATGAAAAAGCCATAAAACATTAGTTTCTTAGGATAAAAATGAAGTTTCGTTTGACGCTATGTGAAGTCGATGTGTCTTCAAAATGTTGTGATTGCTGGTTTGTTTTAAACAAGTTTGTAATGTTAGAGTGCCTTGCTAATCAAAATCATATTGGGTTTAACAATAGTTACAGTTTTTATTTTACAACATTCTATAGAATTATCTCAAAATGAATTAGTAGTGTTTTAAGATTTCCCGAATCTTGTATTCATGACTTGTAGTATTACTAGAACAATTTTAGTAATAACATTTTGAGTATTTTTTTTAAATTCAAGTCGTTTGTGAAGAGTTTCGTTAATTTTTGAATGGTATAACGACCTAGTTTAGATTTCCTGTTTTCATCAGGTCATGATAAATGATCTTCAGCAAATATTAAAGTGTCTCAAATTTTCAGATTCCTTGATAAAATGGGTTTGAGGCTTCAGTTTTTAATTAAAAGGATAACGTACGTAGTGATAAAAATTACCTTTACATATACATCAGTTACCATAATATCCGTTATCATCATATTCCAACGGAAGTGCATGTGGAGAAACTTCTAAAATATTGAATGCCATTTGTTTGTCTTACAACCTTTCTTTGCAGGACGTCCATAAATAATAGTTTGCGACAAAAGGAGGTCGGAAATTGTAAGATTAATCCAGATTTTTAACCAAATTTCAGATACACGTCATGTTATTACTATTAGGCGTGCAATTGCCACAAATATATAAGATTAGGGATTATTCCATGAAAGCCAATTAAAAAAAATGCTGATCAATTTTTATGAATACACATATAAATATATTTCTTAAACGTAACCAACAAACTCAAAAATAAACCAATTCGTTTTTATGAGTAGCTAACCATTATTACAAAATATGTAGATCAGCATAAACTATCTTACTATCAGAAGTAACGAATAATATAGTAAAGAACAACTTTAAAAACAATGTTTTAGGCAACAAAAAGTGCACTAAAAAATTGAAATAGTTTATGCGTGGTAAAAATCAAATCACATTCTTAGAAGTCATCAAATTTGATTTGTTACGAAAGAATTGAAATTGGTCATGGGCCATTTTTTATAAAAAAAATGCATTTGCATAACTTACGATACAAAATATTATAATACGTGTGATATGCAAGAATAATAAAATAATTGAATACATGTAGAGTTAGAGCCGATTGTGTCACAAATTTTTGGGAGACTGTTTAGGTTTTTCTGGTTTTGGCAAAAGCTTACTTGTCATAAACTTGTTATAAATTTTAGGTAAATCAAACTGTACATACTTTACATGGAGTGACAGAAATTTTAGACAGACATTTTTATTTAGGTCAATGTATTCACCTTTATTTGATGTGATAGGAAAATATTTATTTAAAAACGTATAACAATAATAGAGCAACAACGTAGTAACCTTAAAAAATTAAAATCAAATAGATCAACAAAACGTTCTAATTTGCATAATTTGATGCTTTAGTAAATTGAGTATATGAATATCATTACTAACTAAAATGTCGTCAACATGCCAAATTAAGGAGGTTACATTTCCCAATAAAGGCCCCGTTATTAATACTTTCTACTGTCATGGCAATAATATAACTTATTTGGTTGTTTGGAAGTGTTACGTTCTAGTTTAAAAAAAGGTGAAAGGTGATAATCGTAAAATATTTTCAGCGTCAAGAAACTGATAAAATGGTATTAGACGAATTCGTAACATTAAGGATGCTATGCTACTACAAGTAACTAAATATTTCCGGTTTTAGCTTAATCAAACCAGCAATAATTTGTATTGCTTGTGACAGAACGACATTTGATCATGATTTGATGAGCAATAATTTAGTTCCATTAAATCGAAATACCAAGTGGTTATACATTTAACCGTGATTATTTAAAAACAATAGGTGGAAATTAATGATAGCGTAAACTCGTGTGTAATTTTTTTTATGAAGTTGTTTTGTAATCTTGTTAGATAATGTGTTTTTCATGTTTTTGTCGTATTGTATTGGACGAAATGCATAAATACTTGCAAATAAATGTGTAGTGTAGAAGAAATATTACTACGTCAGAACTTTTTGTATCGAACATTGATGAAATTATTTTATAATTTACGTTTTGACATAAATAAGTTTAAAAACAGATATTGATAGTAAATTTGTATATTAAAAATAGGTTTTTTGTAATTCATCTTTTTCGGTGTTAATATTCAATAAATAAATATGTTTTATGTTTAAAGTATTTTACTCGCATTAAATTTATTCAAATGATGTTGTGTCTGCCACTATTCTGTACATTGGCTCGGGATGCATAAATCAGCATGCACATACTAGAAGGATGTGACAAACTTCCCTGGAATAGAAAGGTGCTCTAGGCTGGTGGATTTTATTCCGCCAAACTATGCACAGCAAACCTAATGACTAATGACATTATTTCATCTAAAATATAAACAATGAACTATATATATAAAAATTAATAAAAACATATATGAATTCCGGAAAGCGAAATGAGCCCATAACTTTTTTTGTCAGTTGGTTGCAACACTGACAGCCGTATGCTGTACGCATGTAAAAATTCTACCGACAAAAAAAGTTATGGGCTCCTTACGCTTTCCGAAATTCATATACACCATTCAAATATTGAAAACCAATTTCCAAGGAAATTGCATACAAAAAAAAATGAAAAAGGAAACCGTGAATTTCAACAAGATATTTCGGCAATAATAAATGTCATTTCATTTATTCAAAGTCCACAATTATTATTGTTACCTTGCCACCGTTTGAAGGACTGATTTCCAATTGTGCCTTAGTTTATAAAAACACATTATTATTCTCATACTAATTAAATTTAAACCTGTTTTCAATTCCTGTACAACTTTAAACCTAAGTACCAATTTTGCAACACAAAGTTCAAAAATAAAACCAAAAAACCCCATTGCTAATCCAAATCCTGACATTTCCACAATTGCCAGAAATCGAGGATCACTGATCGACATCTTTACAACTTTCTTTACAACTAATGATTGTTTGCCGTTCTTCCATTCCAAAAATTCCTGATCTAGTTTCGTCCAAAAATCTCGAATGCCACTACTGTACAACAATGTATTTATATATGGACTCAGTTTACCCCTAATTTTAGAATATACGCTTATTATTTTCATATCATAACCATATTTCTTTGGTACATTATGACAAATTCTGTTGTCACAAGACATGTCGCCTTCCACACAGAACGTTCCGTATATTTTGTACTTTTGCGATATAGTCGTGAGCACATAACTAATTTCTTTTCGGAAATTAGCTGTCACATTATCCCATACCTTTGTTGATGAAAATGGCCACCAATACTTCTCGCCAGTTAGCAAACTTACATTTTCTTTAAATCCTTCCGCGGTTATACTATTTTTAACCATTCGAATGGTATCTTGTCGAATCCCCATTTCCTGAATCTCAGGATCATTAAAATGCTTCCAATCAATATTTGCACTTTTGAATTTATACTCCCTATTTAGCAATTCCGTAACTGACTTTACAACGTAAGGTAGTCCAGGTACTATCATTTTTTCGGTAACTGACGATAAAAAGAAAAACTCGATAAATCCAAATGCAAAAAGGAAAATTACTCTAGAACGATATATTCTCATGTCAATCATTCTCTGAAACAAAAGTTGTACAACTTGAAATAATGCAGAAGAAACTGTCAAACAGTTTTGGTTGGTGATAAAGTTATTTGTCATAAATCGAAAACAGAGAAGAATAAACAATAATGAAATTGAAACACAAATCCAACAAAATATATCAAATGGTTCACCCAATATTGTAAAAATATTGTTGAACGTAGATTTAATGTTTTGTTCACAGTAATACAATCCTAACTTCGTAGTATCCCACTGCAAAATATTATTTGTGTTAGGGAGGTAATCTGAAAAAACAACTGGTTTCATTGAAGTTAAGGCAAGATGAGCTTGAAAGTATTTATTGCGCCATTGATTACCAATGTATCCGAAGTATGCAGTAAAATTAACCTTTTTTGCAAACTCATTGACAGTTATAACAGTGGGATGTACACAAGATGGAGAAATTGCATATTTGCTAAAGTTTTTCATCCAATATTTAAACAAATGCCTGGTGGGAATATTGCAGCTTATCCTATATAAACCTTGAAGATCAAGCATTTCGCCGTACAACACGGCATTTAAACGAGGTTTTGTATCTGTTTGCATTAAGTGAAATGGGGAGTCGATTTGAGTTAGGGTGAACTGATGGAAGGAATTAATAATGGTTTTGTTTAGGTATCCTGTGAACACGTTTAGATCGAAGTAAATATTTCTTTCAATTAAACAAAATCTACAGGCCAACCACCAAAAACTTAACAAATTCTGATTTTGTACAACGTTTTGTCCTGCAACTGATGTATGGCCAAATATTACGAGAAATGGAGCATAGAACAAAGCTTCATGATGTGGATTAAACGAGAACTCGTACGGTGGGTATCCTGTAATGGCAATACAAATTGTTTTCTCCGTTTTTATGGGTAGCTTTCCATTGAATGTGATGTATGTTAGCCAAAACCCCCATAATCTGGTAAACAATAATTCCTCGTTCCAGTTTGACGGTGTTCCACGTCCGTAAAATACTTGATAAACGTCCGTGAAAATTAATGTACAAGATGCTTCAAAGTTTGTTGCCGAATGCAAATATTTTTCTTTGGGATGTTCTATTTGGGAGGTATCTTTGAACTGTGCAATTTCCGAAAATTGGTAATGCGAGTCCCTGATAATCCATGAGAATATAGTGGGATTGGAAATTTCACCCTGGTTTTCTTCGATGATATGGTTTAATGACGGATTGGTAATTTGTTGGATTGGAAACGAAGGTGCATAAAGAAATTGGTACTGTTTAGCGTCTCGGACTACAAAAACTTTACAATGAGAATATTTTTTCGAGTTTATTTGAAGGTTTAAAAGGAAGCCCATAACCTTATAGTGGGTTACACTTAGCATTAAAATAACTAGAAATATATTCATTTCATAAAATGCCCAGGAAAGTTTATGATACTGGTTGCCTAGTAAGTAATAAAATATTACAAATCTTAAAGACTTTCTTACAAACGACCAATGTGAGATTATGTATTGGTCAAATTAAATCGAATAACTTTACGGAGATAAAGGGTAATATAAATTTGTAATATTCTGGTCGTTTCCATTAGAAAAATCAATTATTGGGAGCTCATCAATATGGTTTCCGTGAAAAATAATTGGATTTTGAAGCGATTGTTCCAGTCTTGAAATAAATTAAGGTTGCGTAAAAATTAATTCAACGTTTTCATAAGAGCTGATAGAATATTATTACTTTGTGAATAATTATTTTGGATTGGGACTAGCCCTGTTTGATTTTTGAAGTAAGCCTATCCTCACAAAATATTAATCGTTAAGTTGTTGTTATCGATCCTCGCTTTTAAGTATTTAAAGCTGGTGTAGATTTTTGTTACAAAATTCTACTAAAATTACTTCCTAAAAATAATATTTTTTGAAAATTTCGGATCACATATTATGTGTCCATCTATGCACCACAAACTACAAACTTACTAAAATATTAAATAAATAATATGAAAAATAGCGACAAAACCTGTCAGAAACTAGCACAAAATATCGTTTTATATCTACCGAGCGTAACGAGCTTACCACCACATATTGATTGGCATGTGCTGTACATGGTGCACTCTCAGAGGCTTGCCAAGCTCGTTGCGGGAGAAAGGGCCTTCCTTTCTGGAAAGAGGAAAAGTTTTGTAGGCATCCACTATGGGGGAATTTGTACGTAAAAATCATTTAATTTTGTTCAGCTGTTGGTCCAGTGTCAGAATGGACAGTAAAAAATGTCATATAAAATACATTAATGTGACCCAAATATCTCAGGTCGCAGGGGATCCTGGGTTCTAAACTTTTGTCGTGCTTCAAGACTAGACCCAATCTATTTATCTGCCAAGTTTGGAGCCGATCTGTCAAGCTATTATATGCAAAATCATGATGCACAGAAAAAGTGAACAAAAGAAAACGCACAACTGCAAAAACATAACTAAGTCGTACCGGTTTACCAATAATTTTCTCATGAGATGTAAAATTAATCGTACAAAAAAATCTCCAAATTTTGGATTATTGCTGTTAAATAAGATCTTGATTGGTTGTTTTAATATTTTAAGTTAAATTTGATATAAGTTAGGTGTAAACTTTGTGAAATAAATTAGTATTACATGTCGACAAAATTATGTCAGATTAAGGGAACAGTTTGTAAAGGAAAAGGTGACGGATTGGATTCGTGTGTTGGGTATATTTACTATTAATTTATTGGAAGACTAAGTATCAAAAATAAAAACTTGGTTCTATTAGTCATTATATTTTAATATCATGTTAGCGCTAAACGACAGTATCTTATTTATCCGATTTTTGAATTTCAAATCATAAAATTATGTCAAGTTATAAATGAAGTTTATTAATCTTATAAACTGTTGACAGTACCAACTTCTTAGTTTTTGTGTCTTGTATTCTATTTAAGGCACCATCGACCTGATCTATTGTCATCAGTTTAAAATTTGGATTTTCCAGGCATTTTAGTCTTACTTCACTCAAAATTTCATTTGCTCTTTGAAATCTCCCTATTTGTTCCAGTGAAAGTGCAAGATAATATTTTACCAATTGTATTTCATCTGCACTCCATATTACAAAAGTCTCATTGTCATTAAGTTGTGTCAATACTTTAACAGCATCATCATGCCGGCCCATTTTTGAATAACATATTCCTATATTTCCTAATGACCTTAAAATCCAATGATTCATTTTACCAAAAATCAGCTTCATTTGTTCATAGACTTGTTCAGAGTAAGGTAATGCTTCATCGATCATGCCACGAGCTGTCATTATTAACGCAATATTGCACTTTGTGTACAAAATTACAGAGCACTCACTCTCTTTTTGCCCATGCATTTCACTCAACGCTTTTTCATATGAGTCATGAGCCTCATCTAAAAGCCCTGCACAATATTGGGCATATCCTGTGTTATGTAAAACACGCCACCGATTATAATTTGATAATTTAATTGTGTTGTCATCAAAATAGTTTAGTACTACCTCATTTAATAAATTGATACTTTCACAATAGTTCCCTATTCCAACAAGGATGTTAGCATATAAAACCTTGGTATCATATTCTAACCGACTATCTTTAACTGAGTTGAAAGCCAACTGATCTAAAATATACTTGACTGTTTTCTCTGCTTTAAGAAATCTTTTAATATAATTTTGTAGCCATCCTATGTCATAAAGAATTCTTAAGGATGTGTTATTTTGCAACTTGAAATCTTCGTACATTTCATCACTAATTAAACCAGCTTTTTCGTTTTGTCCACTCTCAAAAAATATGTATGCGATGTAAAATCGTATCTGAAAAATTACTCTTTCGTCAACAGTCAAGTACTTTTTAGCTTCAACCAAAGTTGTTTGAAGGTTAGTTAGAGAATCGTCATATTGACCTTGTATGCCTAATAAAAAGTTGGTGTAACCTTGTAACAAAAAAATCGACAACGCGTGTTCTTTAATGGACAAGTTTTTTATTAATAAACTCAAAGCTGAGGTTGAAAATTTATACGCATCTAATATTCGCCCAATAGCATTTATTTGATATGTTAGACTGTATGGAAATTTAGGAAAAAACTGTACTAAAATTTTGACTTTGTTTACGTATGTCCACGCCACTAAAGCATGATCGATTAGTTCAAAATTAAGATTTAAACTTAAAAGTTCCATTGTTGACTGTAAACTATTTTCAGTTTCATTGTTTAGAGAAATGCGTATGCGTAGAACATCTTGAACTAATCTATGTATGCTGAAATATACTTTACTGCTTTTTTCAACTGGTACGAATGTAACGACTGAAAATCGTCTTATTAGTACAAGTGCTTCTTCTATAGCGTCAATATCATTTTCTGCTAGCTCAAGAAACAAATTAGAAGGAATGTTGTCAGGCGACATAAATGCCACCTTTGAAAGTATCTTTGAAGCAAGTAAGCCCCAACGCGAGCAAGTCTCAATTTTTGAAAGAGCTAAAGTTAAAGTTTGATAAATTGTCTTGCCATTTGACGATAAATCAAATTCACACTCTCTATCAAGTACGCGTTCAGGGTTGCGGTCAAGGTCAAGAAGGTAGTCTTTAGGCTCATAGTCTTTATGCATTTCCCTTTTCTCTTTAATATATGCTATTGCTTGGCTTATCGCTAGTGGCAACATTTCAAATCTGACAACTAGATCAGAAATCCCATTTTCAAAGTCTTGGGCTAACGAGTCTGATAGTTCTAGTCCCTTTTTTACAAAGTAAATTGCATCTTTAAGATCTAAACCACCTAAGAAAATGTTTGTTCCAATTTTAAGTACTTGTGATGTAATTAAAATAGATAGTTTTCCGTTTCTTGACATGTCGGGCATGTAAATTTTCAAACTTTCTCTAATTTCTATGTTGTCTAAAATTACCAATGATTTGGATAATTTCAGTTTTTCATAAACATCATTTAAAATGGATGTTATATCTCTTTGTTGGTTTGAAGAGCCTACGATTGGTATTTTAAGATAATCTTTTGCGACGTTGGTGAAATCGGTGGTAGCGGTGAAAACCGACTCACAATTTATCCAAATTATTTGTTGAAAAACATTTTTCTTTTCTTCTTCTAGCTTGCAAAGTAACATTTTTGCCAGTTCTGTTTTACCGATACCACCAATACCAGTTATTGAAGCAGTGCCACCATCAGGTAACAAAATATTTAACAAAGTTTGTAGTTCGCTGGAACGGCCAGTAAAAAGTTCTGTAGCTTCCTTTGTCTGGAATGGAATTTTTTTGAATGGGAGTATTTCCGAATTGTCTGGGGTTGCTGGTGAATTTTGATTAGTTTCTTGGCAAAATGGTTCTTCCAAAATATGTAGGGCTCCACTTTGTCCAGTTTTTCTTAGTCCCTCAACCAAAAGCCTATACCCATCTATTCGACCGCAAAGAATGTCTAAAAGTTCTTTTGATCGATCCAGTCTATTCCCAAATGACATCTGTTTTTTAAAACAGAATTTTAAAAATGATTTAATTTTAATTTTACACTAATGTTTGGCTATACTTAGCAGCATTTTTTTGTGGTTACCTACCAGATGACAATCATCCGCAATAGAAAGAACGTTTCTTGATTTTAAATAGGAAATCAAAACGGAATTACATTCAACGTAGACGATAAGATCAGGTAGGCAAGCTGTTATTTTATCCTTTTCGTGCTTTTCCATTTTTTATTGAGTTTAAGTTGAGTAAGATTAGCTGATAATTAAAGATTTCCAGTTTCAGCTTGGATTTCTAAATCAAAAAAGAAACTAGTTTTTATTTAAATAAATTACCATCCTTCTCTGTAAAACCACGTTAGATTTGAATTATCGAGAAGGTCTGTATGTCACATGCTTTTATACTATGACATTGAAATGAGTGTACGAAAAATAGTCCTGTATATTTACAGTAAATAAAGGTATGATTTAACAAATTTGCAGGCTTCTATATTGTATCGGGTCATGGTGACGCCCTCAATTTGTAATCTTAGGAACTTAATTGATCTACCTGTTCTGTAGAGTTTAGTTATCTTTCATATGTATTTCGGATGATGACTAAACTATGACATAAACACCGTGATGTTACTTGATAAATCTCTTCACCCGTATTATCAGCATGCGAATTGGTTTATCAATTCTGGTGGCCAGGTCTATATTTCGTGTTGCATAATTAAGTTATTAATTTTATATATGTACATAATACAGTTACAAAAAACTATAAATAAGCATTACAGAACTAAACAGCAATAAAATATATGATATGATGCTGAACTGTTGTTTGTTTCTCACAATGTATTTTTTTGTTGTAAATTTAACAGCTTTATAAATTTACATGTGATATTTATTAAAAATTCAAATCAGTATAACTTAGATTTGGGACAGATGTACTGGTTTCATTATTGTACTTGTGATTGTATTTTATGCCGTACACTATCAAGAACTTATACTTCACCAACTCCTCTCTATAGTTATTTTAATTGGATTAACGTTTTACTGCATTCGGTTGACCACTTAAGTTGTACTACTTTTTAAGTTGTTTCTGTTGAATATTTATTTTTGCCAACCAGATAGCCCTAATCTGATATTCGAATGGTATGTGCTGCTCTTTGATAAGAAATTAAAATTTAATAACATTCAATGTATATGTACAATAAGCTCAGTTAGGCAAGCTGTTAGTTTGTCCTTAGATTTGTTGATTCTAAACCATACAATAAGATAATTTTGTGCAAGGACATTAAATGTTTCTTCATATTAACTTTTCAATTTTAGCCAAACGCAAACACTCATATTTTAATAATTTATGCCACTAGAGGATGAAACAAATTCTCTAATTATTTGAAAAATGAGAAGAATGAACACTAACATTATTTTACTAAACTCAACAATGAACTGACATATTTTGTTAACCTAAATAAAGTCTGATTTTAAAACAAAACTAATTATTTCAATTGTTACATCGCATGATTCGTTTTATTTTTTGGGTATTGGCATAAAAATTGTGGTGTCGAGCACTTTTATTCGTATTACGTGATTTCATAAATAATTTTGTAAGCTCTGAATACAATTAGACACTATAAAATCGGTGACAAATAAAACATGTGACATGACATGATACTGTGGTATAATTCGCATTATGTCACGTCTTTGTGAAAACCACTTACTGTTATAAGTAAACATATTAATGATTTGATAAATAATTATGTATTACGTATCCAAAATTTAAACAAGTGATAACTTGTTATTATTTTTTATGTAGATAAATTGAGGTTCAACAATAACTGCGTAGTAGTATGTGCTGATGTAGTAGGAATAATAAGTTATAAACGTTTTGTTTATTGGAGTTGATGTCTCTTAGCAAATAATATATATGCCACAAGTAAAGGTTTATGCCATGACTAATAGGTAAATAATAACGTGATTGGAATTAAAAATGTTACATTCAACATTACATGAAATTTTGAAAGCACTACATTAAACACGAAAATTTGACAAAAATGAAGCGTGATGAGATTAAATATTATGAGGTGTAAATAATTAGTTAATGAACTAACTTACACGACCAAAAGTTACCTAGTGTGGGTTTTAAGGTTGAAGTATCGAATGTACTAAATAGAAAGATACACTGGTCATACTAACTGCGTAGTTGTATTTTATACCGCATATATTATGCATTCCAGCGAAAAAAATATGAGATTGAATGTAAAAATTTTGGTCGTGAAATACCGTTCATATCATAATTATGATAATTTCCTTAATTCAACTTGTTTTTTGTGTCAAAATATTAAAATTTTACTAATAAAAGTTTCATACAAGACGAATTTGTAAGTTTAGGTTTTATTCTAACACGGGTAAAAAAATGAAGTTTTAGTTTAAAAAAAACATACCTTATCAGCAGTTCCTGCTTCAAGTTCAGTAAATTTTTCTACCGTAGATCAATCTACAGAAAATGTTCGTCACGATGCCAAGAGATGCCTATAACAAACACAAAAGGGCAAATAATTTTCAAAATTACTGTTGTACTATTGTTGTAACTTTTTTTACTATTGTTTTGTAATTTTTTTGCATGAAATTGTTAAGATGTTCAACTTTTAGTCTCTTTTTTATGTCAAAAAATAAAAAGTCTCATTAATATTTTTTATACTATGAGAAAAATTATGAAAAAATAAAGTTATGCAAAACAGTTAAACGCCATGAAACTTTTATAAAATTGATGCTAACCTAATAATTAGGGATTCCTGCTAAACTTCTTGTAAATCTGTTTTCAGAAAATGTTCCGTACGATGCTACGAAAAGATGCTAAAACAAACTTAAAATTGATACAATTATTTTTAAGTCTTTTCATTATTTGTTTGGTTTTAAAGTAATTTATTAAGATAATTTTCTAATCAAATTAATAAACTTTTAATTTTATTACGATAATATAAGCATTTGTCAGTTTATTTTAAGAAATACTATAAATTAAAAAAAAAAAAACTTTTGACACTCTCTCTTTAGAAGTGCAAAATGTAATGATTATTCAACATCAGGGTCAGTGATGGTTAATAAAACCATTACAGTTTAATAATAAGTTTGTATGACACAATTAAGAAATATTTACACATGTATTGCGCAAATTACCAGTTGTATATTATGCGCAAACCTTTGCTCAAAAATAAAATAATTATTTTTTTGCGGGAAAAGCATGCGTTTACAGTAATGTTAAAAGTTACTTGCAATAAAAACTTAATAATAATATAAAGAATATAACTTTAACAGATTTAAATAACACTGACTTACAAGAATTCCAGAACAGCAACTGGTCACTCAAAACTCTTTTACATTCACAACCAAAAACATTTAATATTTACTGTGTCTAGTATTTCAACTTCTGAACACGTACAACGAGGAGAGCTAAATCATTAATAGTTTAGATACAAAAAATGAAAAATAGTACTTGCGTTACTCAGCATTGTTTTTGAGTTATTATTAACTCATTTTGAGATATCACCTGTCAAATACCATGGTCGATAAGCCAACTGTCGCCACCCAGTTTTGACTTGAGATATTCATATTAGTGCTAACTGGTACAATCATTGTAACAAATGTGAATTATTGGTTCCTGGCTGTTTGGATATTATCCTTACAGCGAGTGTAGTATAGCATCAACAATGGGTAAACATTAAATATTTATATGATTATATTTTGTAAATTGCAAATATGCATTACGCTTATGTAAATTATGAAACAGTGGTTAAATATAAAGAACGGCATTTTATAAACTCAAGCTTTAGTAAACAAAATCAACAGCACTGATATCATTATGCATTATATTAGATATGTGGTTCATTTATAACCGTTTTATTTAGGACTCTCAGCAAAATTTTAACATCCTATAAACTTTATAAATGCTGCTTGAAAATCTGCTTGTTATTAGTCACATAATAATACGTAGCCTAAACCTCAAGCTTTGTTCATAATATGTAAAGTCAGCAATATTGACGCTTACTTAAATTACGGCAAAGTTGTTATTTGAATTTTATAGATTTATTGTAAGCATGTACTCACTAGCATAATCATGATTATATACTGACCTTGATGAAGTTCATGCGTGCTAATGAAACCGGCAGCTACAACATTTCAAATGAAAATTCTCGAAACAACCATTTATTTAATATGTTTTTAAATAACATCATCAAGCGTTCTTACAACAATTACAATGGAGTTTTTATTTGACCTCTTACACACTTTTCGGTAAATCACTAAAATGGCTTTGAGTAATTTACCACACAGCCTAAATATATATCTCAAGCCTTTAAATATAGTCATTTGTATCTCTAAAATAAAACCTGCCACAGCACTTGCAATACCACCACCAAGAAATGCAAATATTACAATAATGTTCCCCGACAAATTTGGTTTCGAAGGCATCACATTTTCACTTCGCAACACAATATTTGTTCTATTAATAAGTTTTGGCCACCATTCAAACAAACCTGTACTCTGAATCCAGGAAACTCGTTCAAGTATTGAAGATGGAACATATGCGTGGTCGTAGAAAAATATTATTTCCGGTATTGTGTAAGCGTCAGTGCTAACATCAGAAAACTTACCTATTGTTTTTAGCATCCTATGTCTAGTTTGTGCTAAATAATTTGGCAAAAGCCATGCAGATTTACTGCAATTTCTTAAACTACCCACAATTAAATTTTCTTGCTTTTTGTTAAATGTGTCAACTAAAGCATTTCCCTCTACAAGCATATAGGCAATAATTTCACTATTTATTAAACCAATATTCACCAAATTTTCTAAATAATCTAAAGGTTCAGCTAGCGCATTTATTGCCTGTGGGTGCATTTGAGAATAATCCATAGCTATTTCTGAATCTTCCAATGTTTCAGTATATTCATCAAACTCAGCATGAGCTGTTACTCGAAATGGAAATTTGCATGCACTCACGCTATACTTTGAAATCGAAGTTTTTGGCTTTCCAGGTGTACATTGGTATTCCATATGTGGTGTAAAATACTCTGTGTGGTCAATGTAATATAGTCGGGTATACAGTGAGACATTGTCGTCCATCAAGTCATCAATATTATTATATGGTATATGTGACCTAGGTAGAACAATTTTATAAACGTTCTCACTTTTAAAAGCATTACTAATTACTAACCCTGCCAAAAGCATGCCACTCATCACATATCTCATTTGAAAATCCTTATCAAAATTATCCGGAAATGGGTTGCCTTGCTCCAATAGAATTTTCAACATGCTCCAAGGACCCACAATTGCAGTAAAATGTTTACGACTATATTTGTAAATTTTTGCAATGAAAATAGTTAGGGCGATAATGGATATTTGTAGACAAACCCAAACAACCCATTCGAAAATTGACATAAACTGTAAAAATGGGAAAGGTTCGGTTCCACGTGAGCCACAGCTCACGAAATGAAGTCTGCCAAACACATTCGTTACTCTTAACGCGTTGTCATATTGCTCAAATGACTGCTCGTCAACAATAGCCAATCTTTCAAGTTTAAATGGATTACGTTGAATACTGAAGGGCTCGTGTGCTGACGGGAGAAGGCTATGGGATAGCTGGTGTAGATATATTATGTTAAGTTTAAGTATGAATATGAATTTGCTGTACTTGTGTATGCTTTCTTTGTTTCGTGTCGTATGAATAACGTTTTTAGGGAACGGGCAGAGAAGAGTGAAAAACGCGGTGCAGCACACAGTCCACAAAAAGTTAGCGAGAAGAGAAGAAGCATGAGTGTGCTGCTAGACTTCAGACTAGACTTACGCAATTAAATATTTTTAAAAATTATTCTCGAACGGAGTTGTAATTAAATTCTAAGATCCAATTAGTAAAATAAAGTTCTTGTAGTTAATTAAATTCCTGTGTGTATGTCAATTAGTGATTCGTCTTTGTCATTGTTGGCATATTTGAAAGGGATATTTAGCTAGAGACAAATTTGGTCCTGAATTTCTGTTGGTTCGCAAGCCTTTCGAACCAGGGCACAAAGGATAAGGCA
>JAQIWN010001390.1:0-21047 GCA_034699025.1 Entomobrya cf. arborea Gr-Col-00668
TTATTATCGGCTCATGCTATTGATATATACTAGGTTTAAATTTGAAAAATTTCGTGTTTACTTAATGTCGACCCAATATAATAAACCATTTAACTTGGCATTGTTTCATTTTCTTAGACTTAACTCTAAAATATAATGAAATGTTACCAAATCAGTTTTCATCGAGACAAATGCTCATTATTCGATTATTTTCTGTCATTTTTTTTTAAATTTGGCTTTGCATCAGCATGTATTTAACAAATAAGTGATTTCTGCACCCAAAAGTGACAAACTTGTCACAACACAAACAAGCTCGGCGTTCTTTTTATCTCATTTCAATTCATTTTGCATCACATTTGAAGATAGAATTTGAGACGACACTGCGTGTCTGGTGATTTCATTTTTAACCATCTGGTTGAATATGATTTCAACTGCCGTGATATTCAACTTTAATGCAATGTCAACACTTTTTTGATGAGTGATGTAACACCGTCAAAAATAATCGGCTAATAAGGTAAAATGCAGTGATATTCCATTTTATTTCGGCACATGCCAAACTAATCAACTTAACAGATAACACCTACAGACGTTAGAGGAAATATACAAAATTACCATTCAATATTACGCTTGTAATATTATAACATGGAAAATTAAGATTATATATCTTGTTACGTCTGCAAAATATCTCGTTACAGGCAACATGCTTACAAACTGGACATTTACACGAGTTGACTGATAACGAAGTATTTTTAATGTAACTAATTTACTTCTCTTCTTAAATTTAATAAATGTAATTACAAACCACTTAGTTGCATTCGCTATTTAATCAAACCTTACAATATTTCAAAGATTTAAAGACTTTTTCTGTATGTTTATTTTGTTACTATTTCTAAATATATTTAAACCTTAAGAAAATAATTTAATATGAACTATGAAAATAGAACAACTGTCATATTAAAATGTCGCGATAGTAACCATTTTTTAAATCAGGCCAACTGCTTAAAAGCTGGCGTGTAACCGAAAAAGTGTAAATTATCTAAATCTAATTCAAGTTAAATATTAAGCTGACTTGCTCGAACGATAATTAAATAAACTAAACAAGTTAAGATTTAAGCCTTTGCATGAGACTCAATAAGACTTCTTATGAATTATTTTATTAGTCTGAATATAATTGACGGTTTGAGTGCTGTAGTATGCCAGGTTACGTAACGATAGTTTATCTTTATGTTGATAGGGTAATTTTGTCTGTCCATCGCAATTAATAATGAACAATTAATTTTGCTATAAAGCCACCTTCATACGTTCGTTTAAATATTCGTTTTTTCTTTAAAATGGACCTAGTAACGATAATCTGACATATTATAGCACTCGACTCGTCAATTATTCAGTATCATAACTTTGCTACAGAGAAGTTAGTTATTTATACTTTAAGTCTAACAAGGAGATTTACTCAGGTATCAGGATCTTGTAAAGCATTATGCCAAAGACAGTTGTTAATATATCCTGTAACTGCAATCATATTTTAACGCTTAAAAGGGCTGATTTCTGGGTAATTGATTAAAAACAAGAGACATCATAAGAAACAGAAGCTCATTAGAAACCACGGAACATGAGTAGCATCACTACCTAGAAAGATCGATTTAAATTAATATTTTAAGTTGGAATTAAATTTTAAATTCATTTTTCGTCATTCAATTCATGAAACTAAACAGTTGACAGCAAAGTTACAAGTTACAATGAACAAACTGTTAATCATAAAATTAACTAAATATAGGATTTGCGTGTTGCCTGGTTGTAACAGTCACTTATACATTCGGGACATTTTTAATAAATAATTTTTGACGACTCTTCTGCGGTGTGTGTTTAGTGTGCTTTAATATTTAACGACTGTTTCATTTTTAGCCTGATGTAACGTTTTTATGTATTTTTCTTCAACAAAATTCTGCTAACCACCGACACTTAAAACTACTTCACAATAAAATTCATATTTTCTCTCAAAACCAATTTCCAATACATTTTTTACTTTAACACAATTTATGTATTGCAAAACTGTACGTTATTTATTTTTACCTCTTATCCAATAAAATTAAACTAACTGCTTGATCAACCGAAAACTGTAGAATCACAAGACATGTACAATCTTCAAAAAAGTTGTCATCCATGAAGTAAATTTTTACAGTTTTAAAGCTTCTCCAAAACCTCTCCAACAGTTTTCCAGAATACGTCCTCTGATTTAATTCTACTTGTTTAGCTCTAATGCTTTTCCTTTTCTTGATAATTGACTTACTTATTTTGTAAACTTGTATAGCAAAATAAAAACAAATGAAGTTTTGGGAGAGAGAAATTCCAAATATTACAATCAAAGTTGTTAAGGACAGACCGTCTATTTCTGTTCCCATTGACATTAGCGTATATAAAGCCACACAAAACAGAGTTGGTGATAATACGAGATAGAATGGAGTGATAGTCTTTTGCATAATATTATTATAAGCTACAGTTAGAATTTGGAACTGACGGTACATGGAAACACACGTTAATAAATCATTTGTCGTGTTCAGATTGTCCAATTTTCTGAAATAATTGTAAAAATTACACAAAATTAAGGAAAATTGAGTTTTTGAATGAACTTTTATTAATTATATTTTATTAACCTGTTTACAGCTGTTCCAACAGCAAATATAGAATATTGGGCGGCGGTTAAACAAAACGTTGATGCAAGATCTGCCGTTACACAAGCTAACCTCCAACTGTAATATGTGTACAAAACTATTAACAACCGAAACAGAACAATTGCTGCAGTTGACGAAAGTTTCCATTGAGTGATAAAATTTGGTAAAAGGCTCCAAGGCGCGTCTGGAAATATTAAAGCACAAAATCCCATAAAAAATGGGGTGGTCAGATAATTTGTTCTAAAGTTCTGTACGCAATATTTTGCAAACCAAACTTTAGGATTGTTTTTGGGATTCCAGAATTCAGCATTGTCTTTGTTGCCTTCATATAGCTTTTCGAATGAAATCACTTGGTTGTAAAGGGCACAGAGATTATGTGCGTTACTATGGTGAAAATTCATATGGTACAAAATACCAACAAACAAGTAAATGTTACAGAATCCGAATACTTTGTAAACGAATAAGGAATTTTGATCTGTTAACACCTTGCAAATACAAAGCACGCTCATAAATATGGCAGCCATGATGTGAATTTTCCAGTGGATTTTTTGAAACTGCTTATTTGCTTGAAAATGAGCGTTGGAATTTGTTGGTTCAATGTGAATTTCGTAAGGATATTTTAGATATGGCAATAAGCTTGATAATCGCAAATATTTTAAATTTTTTGCCAAGTCCGTAATAATATTGGTTGTTAAAAGCATTTCGAATTCAAAATAAAACTGAAAAGGAAAATGAATAAAAGGTGTAATTTTTCTACAATTCTTAATTCTAATAAAGCTTTTGCTGGTATTTGTATTGACCTTAGAACACGTCATGCACAATCAAACCACCGGATTCAAATGATTTCTAACTTTAAAACACATAGTTGGAGATTGCAGACACTATGGACCATTTTATTTTTTATTTACATCAGTAAAACAGGTAAATACGATAAATATGATAATTATATCGAAAGTGGCCACTTTGAAAAACAGTCAAGTCAATATACTTGAAATTCTGAACACATTCGTGTTCTCTATAATCCTTGATAAAATAATTGACTATGAGTCACGTATAATATTTTCGCCAACTCGAATACAAGTTAATGTTTTATGAGCATTAAGGGCTTTGTCTCAGGAAAATCTCATGTATAAATAGTGCATTAGCTTGAAAAGTATGTTAACATGAAGTTGTCAACAATCTCACAACTCAAAAAATTATGCCTCCTTTTAAACAGTTTGTAGATTGGGGCTTCAAGGTTTAATATAGGTAGCTTGCCTTTATGGGGCTTTAATGAATAGTCTGTCAGAATAGTTTAAATGCGTAATGAGATAAGGCTTGTGCATTGATTTCAAAGAAAATTTTAACATCGGATGGCGATTAAATGATTAAAAGTTATCTCGTTTACAGGCAATGTGTATAATAGCGTGTTCACACGTGTGAGAAAAAACCGTTGTATTGGGAGGTCTTTTGACATTTACATGTTTACAATTTCTTGACTCGCAACTAATTTCATTAGAGTAGATAGAGCTTAAATATCATTTACACTACTTTGGATTCCGGTTAATCTTCAGTTTAAACTTTCATAGAAATTAATGAGGGAAAGGGAGTGGATCGGAATGCTAGCAATTGACACACAAGTTTGATGTTTCATTAAGAGGACAGTTACTTTTGCTCCAGTGCTGTATAAAAACATGGTTTAGAAGCTATATGCGATAGCAGGAAATATTCTTGCACATACATACTGCTTCACTTTAATTATGATCCCAATTTTTTTAATTAAAATTATTTAAAGTTTTTAACATTGCACACTTAAATGTGGTCAATTGACATGATTAATTATACCTTTCTGATTACACATGCGAAAAAATTAGTTGATTTTATTCATTAGTTAGCCAGTGGAGCAATGTTAAAGTTTAACATGGGACGGGTATGGTGAATTCTCTACTTTTTAGCGTTTACCGTTGACTTTAACTGACCATCAGACCAAAACGGTTGACTAAAACTACTTCAAAATGAAATTTGTAGATTCACCGTTTCTTGTTCTATATACTCAATTGACCCGATTTCCCCAAAATTGATTTTAATAAACTCAAAATCAATTTTGAAAAAGTCTAAAATCGTCACCTAACGTGGAGGGTATGGGAGTAAATTTTGTGCTTGTCCTCTTCTCCTTCGGGTACAAATTTCTATTTTTAGAACTCCACTTCTAGCTTAATAAATTGAAGAGTCATTTTCTGATGTGCAAAAACACAAAAATTTGCTTTATAGCATTTCAAAGTATTTTTGAGCAATACAATAAGCTTAAATTGAATGTCCCGGATACCTAAATTGAAGGCAAAATGTTTTATAGATTCATTTCATTGAAAACTTAACCTTTTTGTACAACTGAATTTTATATAATGCAGAATAGTCGTATATCAATAAAGAACTTCAGTTTAGAAAACAGCCACCTAAATTAAATTGTCATTACTTTATTTGGGCATCAAAAATTGTAAACATGTTTACAAAACACATTCGTCTGAAACTAATCAACCAATAGTAAAGCCTGGAATGCATTCATACATTTCTTATTATCATACACAAAAATGGTCAATATATGTTTCTCCCAGAATATTACCTCAACAATTTCGGATGAAATTTGTGTTAAGCAGCACAAAATTATTTAACAGTTTTGTGAATAAAAACGTTTTAAACAAACACCAGCTAAAAGCAATAAACAATGAACTTCTGGAAGTTATTTAAAAAAGATATTCAGATTATCTCTTCTCAAAGAAAGAGAAGCTCATCTCTTTCTTTGCAAAGTTTAGATGGGAATCAACAACAATGAAAGCAATTTCGACGCTAATAGTTTTACCAATTGTATCGCAGTTAATGCTATCGTGCGTTATCCCCTCTATACTACCGAACATGAAAGAATGGGAACAACGTTAATGGGGTTGTTACTATCGTTACTATAGTTTAAATTAACGAACAATTTTGTGTATCCACTAATTAAAAAAACAATTTTTAATATTATACTTTCCATCCATCCCATGACAAACACGAATCCATCTCACGTTACTTTATTTTTCTTCATTTATCCATGAGAATTAAACTGACTGCTTGATCCACCGAAAACTGTAAAATTACAAGGCATGTACAATCTTTGAAAAAGTTGCCATCCAGAAATTGTATCTTGACAAGTGGAAAGCTTCTCCAATACTTATCCAAAAGCTTTGTCGAATAACAAGTTTCACTTCTCTTATATTTCACTTTAATTATGCCATTTTTCATAACAATCGATCTACTAGTCTTATAAACTTGTATGGCAAAATAAAAGCAAATAAAATTTTGAGACAAAGCCAGTCCAAATATTACAATTAAGGTAACCAATGAAATCCAATCGATACCCGTTCCCAATTCAATTAAAGTATAAACCGCTACACAAAAGAGGGTCGGAGATAATATGAGATAAAACGGGATTATGGTCTTTTGCATAATAATATTATAGGCGACAGTTAGAACCTGCAACTGCCGATGCATGGAAACGCAAATCTGTAAGTCGGCGACTCCCTGTATTATTTCCATTTTTCTGAAAGAAAAATCATTTTAAAAAAAAATTAAAAACTTCAAAAAAATTCCGAAAAAAATGATTGCATCATTTACCTATCCACAGAAGCCGCAACAGCAAATTTAGAATAGTGCGCTATAGTCAAGCAAAACGTTGATGCCGTTGAAGATCTGCCGTAACACAAGCCAGTCTCCAAGTATAGTAGGTGTACAAAGCTTCCAGAAATCGGACAAAAAGATTAAAAGCACTTGAAAAAATGTCAGTTGAGAATGATTTCCATTGCGCGACAAAATTTGGTATGAGACTCCAAGGTGCACTTGGAAATATCAAAGCAAGAAAAGCTAAAAAGATCGGAATAGTTAAATAGTTTGATCGCAAATTTTGTATGCAAAATTTTGCAAACCAAACTTTAGAGTTGTTTTTAGGGTTCCAGTATTTGCTCAAATGTTTTTCATTGGTACTTTTGTTTTCGTATCTTTTTTCAAATAAAATGACCTCGTTGTAAATACTGCACCAGTTTTGTGCGTTTTGGTGATGGAAAAACAAGTGGTAGCAGATACCACCAATGAAGTATACGTTGCAATATCCAAATACTTTGTTAACCAAAGGGGAGTCCTGGTCTGTCAAGACTTTGCAAATACAAACTGTAGTCCTAAGTATGGTAGCAAAAAAATGAATTTTCCAGTGGTTTTTATTATAGTGCTTATTTGTTGCAAAATAAGAATTGTATTTTGTTGATTGAATATGAATCTCAATGGGATATTTTAGAAATGGCAGCAAGCTAGATTTCTGCATGTATTTCAAATTCTTTGCTAGTTCAGAAACTATATCAGTTATAATAAGCATTCTGAGGGGAAATATTTAAAGAAAGGAAATTGAGTAAAAATAAATTTCAATAACAAGATTTATAAGACGTGTTTGTTATCGTCGGTCACTCATTGAACTGTTCTAGAACTAGATAAGTTTAAAGAAAGTTTCATATTTTGGCTCATACTGTCTTACTAAACCGGGCAGGCATACATTTTTAATTGTCACGTTTCTGATTTTCCAGGCTTACGTGACCATGGAAAGATTATGTATATGTGGTGAAATTTTATAATAATTTTTCTGCTGGGAAATTGATAAAAAAACATTTATTAATTAAAATCAGTCAATACGCCAATACGTGGTATACAGCACTAGTGCATATTACCAACTTTGTTTTGTTCAATCAGTAAGTTCTCAAACCGGCATTGATTGCGTGGCTTAACCAAATTTAATTATTCAAGATCAGTGAAATTGATTTATACTAGTTTTAATTTTTAAAAATTTAGTGTTTACTTAATATCGACCCAATCTCTTTGAAATGCTAAGTTAATGTTAAGGCTTTTTCTTATAGACTTAAGTCTAAAACATTAAAATGCTACCAATTCAATTTTCATTTAAAAAAATTGCTGATTTATCGATTATTAATTGGGGAATGCGTTAAGAACTGGTTTCCTTATCAGCATTTTGGTATCAAAATTTACAGTTTTTGTACCTTACAAATGAAATACTCTTTACACTGCACTGCAAACAAACTCGGTGTTCCATTTGTTATATTCAAAGATCAAATTTGAGACTATACAGTGTCTGGTGATAATAACATGACCATCTGGTTGATAACGATTTCGGCAGCCGTGACATTCGACTTCAAAGCAATGCAAATAATTTGTTGATTGATGTAATACAACCAAAAAAGAACCAGCTCTGATAAGAGAAAATGCAGTGATATTCAATTTTGTTTCCGCACATGGCAAACCAATTACTTAGTCAGATGAGACCTTCTGACGTTCCTAATTTTTAAACAAGTGATATATAATCAATATTCTGATTGTACGAGTGAACGTTGTTAAGGTTAAAGCAGAAATATGCAGTAGTCATAATGATACATTTATCTAAAAAATACCTTTTCGAAAAATTCAACTTAGGATTTTGTTATTTTGCTTTTATTAAAATCGCATCTTAATATCCATCATAAAAGTTATTATACAATTGTCAGACAAATTTTGCTAGGAAACCTAAAATTGGCAAAAACAGTAGTACAATATTCATTTTTATTAAAGATCCAGCGCTATCATCACCACCGCCACTACCTTCTCCTTCAGTTCCCTTATTAATACAAAGTTCGAATTCTAGATCATCAGACATTGCTTTTATAGCTTCCACTACATCAGCAGGTAAACCCGGAAGGGCTAGAAGGTCCTCTTTGAGATATATTTGACAAACGTCTATAAACCCATCTACTAGAGGAAAACATCCCCTTACAGTAATTTCAGATTGTTCTGTAGTTCCCAAATCTGGAATTGTTGCTATCAAAGACCCTGATGCGCAACCCATCTCTTTATCAAAATAAACACATTAACCCTTCATTATTCATGATTTTTAAGCAGAAAATTGTTAAACAAACTTATATAAAGAAACGGAATACCATTTTTGTCAAAAGGGGGCTCATATGGCGCACAAGTTTGCATGAATTTGGTATTTGGGGTGCCGTCTTTTTTACAGGATTCGTCAATAAAAGGTTTCCAAGAGGGATCGATAAGGTCATCGGGAATTCCTTTCGAGTAACCACAAACGGGACATCTTGTAGCTAGAAAAAAAATTGACATAAATTTTTAGTCCAAGTTTAAAAAATTTTATAGTCGAATTTTAAAAATTTATATACTTACCTTCCGTTACTGCAAAATAAAACAGAAACGTAGCGACGAAAATGTAAATTGACGGCTTCATCTTCCAAAAATAAGTAAATTAGAATTTCTTCAAATTACAAAATATTCAACCTCGACGTCCTCTAAGTTAATGAATAAAACCTTAATAAAAAATCAGACGCTTTTATATTCCATCAAAAGGTTTTGACTCATTAACTTGTCGAGTCACCCTTGAACATTCGTTGTTCGTAACCGAACATGATTTGTACATTGTCTGACAAAAATGATAAGATAACATTTTGCGGCTTACTTTATTGCATAATTTGATTACACAAAAATCATAATACAATCATAACAATAATTTATTTCAATTATCAAGTAAAACGTTTACAAATTCAATATAAAAATTAGGTATCGACATAAACTTGGATTTTTAAAACTTAATTTTTTGATTCTCAAAATACAGTAAACCGTTTTCACTCATTTTTTTCGTTATTTCAAAGCATCTATAGCATTCTTAATCCAATCCCCTTGTTTCTTCATCCCCATAAATGCATTTGGAACATTAAACTCACAAGTTCTAAAAACCTGCACCCCACAAAGCACATTTCCCCTCCCTCCACTACTTACAAAACTACACACCCCTAACTCCCTATCACACATACTACCCCCGAATACTTTCTCATCTCACCCCCTTCATCTACCAAACAACTAGCCGCCGTAATTACCTTATTCTCAGCAATCAGCATTCCTCCACATTTTTTCCCATCCGCCGTCGTTATATGTACCTGACTCTCATACCCCCCCCTCCCCCACATCCCTCCCATACAACTGCATATCTAACAAATCTTCCTCATCTTGCTCCCCCGCAATCGATTTAATCCAATTCGTAAAATATTGAACATTCGCATAACCAGAAGGAGTACAAACGTCCCTATCCAACGCTTCCTTAAACTGCTTCATTGGTCCAGTAAATGAAGTTATTCCAAACAAAATTGACTTTCCATTTTCATCCGTACACATTAGAGGACCCCCCGAATCACTTGTACCAGCAGCCGGTTGATAGTCATCTTTGAATATTCCTCCCACAAATAAAATTTGATCGTCAAACTCTTTCATGTAAGAAAACGCAGGATACGTCAAATTTTCTTTTGTTGGCCTAATCGGCACATTTGCCTTTTGAAGAACATGCGAATAAGTCTGTGTGTAGGTTTTCCCAAATCCTGTAATTATTCCATAGACACCGTGATCTAAATTTTAAATGAATTTTTAAAATGAACATTATTTTATTTCTTCCGAAAAAAAAAATAAAAAAAAAATATTTTACCCCTTTAACCCCCAAAATTTTTGTTCAAGATTTTTCTCAAGTTACCCAATGGATTAAACCTAGGTTCGGGAATCCTTAATATTCTCATTTAACTGTATATTCTTATCCATCTTAACCAATGCTACATCATTATAAAGTCTGTAATTTTCATCAAATCATCATCATTAATTATTTATAGAGAAGGAAAGCAATGGTGGTGAACAATTTTCCAGTCACAATGTAATTAGCGGCTATGCTCATTTTGTACGTTTTACACAACATTTTGGTTTGCTATAGTGAAGGTATGTACATGATTTTTTAGTATTTCCTAAACATAATTTAAACTTGTCAACAACAAAGTAACCTGTTTTACATGATAATTACTTTTACTTAGAAGTATATAATAATATTTTAGTTTTGTTAGTTAACATTTTTATAAGCATACATTCAAAATTGAATAAAAAGTCGTAATTTTAAGCCATTTCGACATTTTTAAACATTTCCTAATGACAAAATATTGTTTTTTGGGTACAATACATTCATAAAAAATAATTAGGTCACTGGAGCCAGACACAATTTAATTTTTTTTTCTTCAAAAAATACCAAACGTAATGATCATTTTGTTCGTAGATTTTAAAAACTAAATTTTCATAATATTTTCAATTAGCCGGCGCCAATTATATGCTGTTATTTTTATTCCAGAACTGTTTTTTCTTCCAAAAAATAGCTAGGTAGTAGCATTAAATTAAAGCTAGTCGTGAAGTATTTATATTTCAAATTGCATTTCAATATTCATACATACCTACTTATTAAAACCACAGCAGACTTCAACACGTCACTAAAATGCATAAATCAAATCAAGCAACATAACAAATTGGTTAAACTTAAATGAATTGCGGTCACACAAAAATTCATATAAATAAGTTATCTAACTTTAATTCGCAAAGCCAGTATAATTCGCCAATGTCGTGCAACTGTTCACAAATAGCAATTACGTTATAATTTTATTGCACTATGAAAATAAATTTATTCTATTATTCAATTTCTATCAAGAAAAATAGCTCGAAGTTTTCTTTTTAGATAAACATATTTTCCAAGTATGCGATTTTATTTATTAACACAAAAATAAAATATTCAAATTGTATTTACAAATAATACTGACAAAAATTATCCTTAAAAGTAAATGATATTTCGATCCTAAAATCATATATAAACCATTTTTTCCATCTATTTCAAAGCACTCATCGCCTTCTTAATCCAATTACCTTGTTCCTTCACCCCCATAAAAACATTTGGAACATTAAACTCACAAGTTCTAAAAACCTGCACCCCACAAAGCACATCCTTCCCACCCTCCTTACAAAACAATCCTCCCCCAACCTGCCTATCACACATACTCCCCCCCGAATACTTTTCCACCCCACAAATCATCCCCTTCCCCAACTCCAAACTATATCCCGTCGCATCATTAAACTTATCCATTCTATTCTGACAAACCTTTTTATCCAACATCTTAAAAACCCTTTCCTTCAGCAAAACCCTCTCACCCTTCCCATCATGCCCTTCCCCCTCCACCGGAAACGCCACCTCCCTCCCCTCATCCCCCATCCCCTTACTCGCCAACCTTGCAAAATTCTTCACCCCCGTCTTCCTACTTAATTTCAACACCACCAAATTATTTTTATAAAAACCATCCCTCACAATCTTCCCATCCCCCAACTTTCCCTGTTGATATGCCTCAAGCACCATAGAAACCACCCTCTTCCTCCTCCCCTTCCCCACCTTCTCAAATCCCTCCAATAGCGCCATTCCACTCTCCATAAACACCTTATTCCCCGGAACCTCCCTCACAATCTCCCTTTGCCCCACAACCACCATAACCGGCTGTTTCGCATTACCCCCCTCATCCACCACACAACTCGCCGCCGTAATTACCTTATCCTCAGCAATCAACGTACCCCCACATTTTTCCCCATCCCCCGTAATAATAAACACCTGACTGTCATACTCCCCCTCCCCCACATCCCTCCCATACAACTTTTGATCTAACAAAGTACTCTCATCTTGCTCTCCAGCTATTGACCTAATCCAATTCGTAAAATGCTGTACACTCGCATAAACAGAAGGAACACAAGTATTCTGATCCAACCCTTCCAAACAAGCAGGCAATGGACTAGTAAATGATGTAACGCCACATAATATCGACTTCCCATTTTCATCCCTACACATGAAAGGACCCCCCGAATCACCTTCCCCAACACCTGGTCGATCATCCCCTTTATAAAATCCCCCAACGAATATTAACTGATCTTCATAGTCTGTCATAAAGGAATAGGCGGGGGCCTTTAAATATTCTTTTGTTGGTCGTATTGGTACATTTGCCTTTAGAAGGTTATGTGAATATGTTTGGGTGCCATCTAATCCAAAACCAGCGATAATTCCAAAGTCACCGTGATCTAAATATTTAATAAATTAAAGATGAGCAACATTTTTTCAACCTGGCCCTCGAAATAAAGTTTATCCGGGATTGACCCCCCGAATATTTTTTAAAGCGGTTTTTCTCAAATTACCTAATGGAGTAAATCCAGGTTCTGGAATTTTAAGTGCTTTAACTTTATCATTAAATTGAATATCTTTGTCAACCTTCATCAGAGCTATATCATTATAAAGCCTGTTGAATTCATCAGGTGGTAATAGTCTGCTGCTATTTGGATGCACAATGATTTTCTTCACAGTGTACGTATTTTCGGTGTAGGCATCGTCCAGATTTATATTAATCCTTACAGTACCACAGCACTCGTCCCACTCTCCATCGTTTTTAGTTATTTGTCGTTGAACATCCGCATTCCATTCTGTTACACAGTGGCTTGCAGTTATGACCCATCTTTTATTATAAACTGTGGCCCCACAGCCTCTAGTTCCTATTCGAACAAAGTGGGAAAATTCTTTTTTCTCGGCGCCATACAAATATGTGTAGGTAACGTCCGTTGAATTTTTGGGACAGCATAAAACTTCTGTCCCAATTTCATTGTCGTTACCGTCAACACCTTTGCATTGGTCGTGGACGGTTTCAACAAAAGAGATTTCCTGGTCGTTTATAAAAACTCGGTTGGGGAGATTATCACAGAGGGCGCCACCTTGTTGGGCGGCGTCATTAGAAATACACGTTTTCTGGCATGGATTTGCGAAGATGTAGCCATTTCTTCCTAAATTAAAAAATATATATTAAAAGCCTGTTTCGAAATTCAAATGAGTCAAAATTAATATTTGTTAAAAAAAAATTAAATTACCATCAGTTGTATCAGGATAGCAGCATCTTCGATTATATTGACCAGTTGACTTGGACAGATAAGTGTAGATATCTGCCATGCCTTCCGGGCATGATGGGGGGGTGCCATGGGAAAACTTATTGGTACAGTTGACCTGTTGCCCGTTCACATTTCCAGCTACGTGTATACAGATTAAAAAAATATTACATTAGGTTATAAAACAAAATCTTATATGAATTTAAAATATCTTGTATTTTAATCAGGATACCAAATAAATTAACTGATAATATAAACGAAAATAAAATGGACAGTAAGAAATCCATTTTGGCGGAGATTCGCTGGCTATTATAGTTTTTTTATTACACGAATATTTTCAAGACTAAAGTATAAAAGCGAATATAATGCTATTTATATATTACATTTAAAAAGTTTTTTTTAAACTTGACCCAGACTACTTTACAAAAGTTGCGCACTATTATATGTAATTTTTATCCATCTGTTACTATTTTTAGAACACAAAACCATAACCTTGAAAATCTACCAGATGCATTTTATTTTACAGATTTAATTAATTTGTGGTTAATATTTTAATATGGATTTTAAAAACCATACCAGACTATAGTGCATCAATAAAATGCATAAATTTAAAAAAAACGACACATTAAAATATATGGTTTACATTGATGTTGGGGTTGCATATAAATTCATATTTAAAAAATAAAGTTTAAAGTATTTTTTGTAATTTTATCTGGAGAACATAAATTCAAGGTTTTGGTATCATTTCAAATTTTAATGTCAGGACAAGATTTATGAATTACTTTATGCAACCCTTTTGCTATAATTTCATGTAATTTATAAAAAAATATTTTAAACAGATTTTTGTACAATAGATCTATTGCCCGTTTATGGTACCAGCTATGTATGCCAATATAAAAAATATTATACGTGGATTCCAACTTTTAGAATTATTATTCAAAAAAGGTATACACAATTTCCATACCAAATAAATTCCCGGCTAGGAGAAACGATGACAAAATGGATATTATTAATTCCATTTTAGAATAACTATACTTCCTTTGGTTATTTTATCAGAGAACCACCATCACCACAACTATTCCAAGACAAGCACTTATCTTTATCAAAGCTTATCTGAAGACTGTGTTGTAAATTTGAATAACATTTTACCTTTATATTATTATGTACTCATATCGTACATGTGCCTCCTTCACAACATAAACTCTTTTCCGGGTTTTGGCTCCGCTCGTTACATAAAATTTAAGACCACCGAAGCCTGACCTAATTTGATGACGTTACTGGATCATCATCGCATTCATTAATTCAACTGTATATGCAAAAAGTTGCATAACATTTTAAGGTACCATTTAGACAGACACCTGTAATTATTTATAGAGCAGGAAAACAAAGATACTGAAAAAAATTCAGAGATAAATTGTAATTAGCGGCTATGCTCATTTTTTTGATATTATTACATAACATTTTTTACAGTAATGAACTGAGTATACAAATTTTAAACTGCAAAAGTGTAATAAAATTCTAGTCAACACCAAAGTAATCTGGTTTACATAATAATTACACTTGCATAAAAAGATTGAACATTTTTAAATATTAAAATGATTAATATGGTTTTCCTGGTCTGGACAACAGTATACCATGACAAGCTGCTGATTACGTTGTATTAAAATAAAAAGTCTACCAGAATAAAAAAGTTCACGACTTTCGTGCCGTTCAACATGCATATCATCATATATTTTTTTAAACTTGCTCTTAAACATGTTTTATGAAAACTTATGCTTGGAATACTCTTTTAAACTTGTTAAGGTGAACGAGCACGAAAATAGGTTAAATCCCAATATTTCCCACGATTACGTTTTAGATGCAAACTGTATATACACAGTTGATCCAAAGATGCTCAGGTATGCGTGGGTGGTAATTAACGTGGCTTATTATATAAAATAGCAAGTTGGGCATTGAGATGTAACCATGCATAAATATTTTCATTCTCATTTTACAAATTATGTATTTTCTTATTATTATGCATTAAAATAACAAACTATACGTGTACTGTATACATTGATGTTTTCCTCTGTTTTTGGTCTTCTGGAATCAAGCTGAAATCTAATAGAGTAAGTATTCGTTCATTGGTTTGGTGGTTGATATAATGGCTTATACTTTACCATCGTCGGCATTGACACAACACACAATAATATATATTAAAGTTGTGGATGTCCAGGATAGTAAACCTCGTAACATGAAGTATCGCAGTAGAAATATTAAATATTATCCTACAAAACCATTATATTTTTGCATGTAACTTTAATGAAAGAAAGTTAAAGTCGAGGAATACTAACAAAGGTAAAAATCGATTTGAGTAATACTTGGTTTTTTACAAAGGACAATAAAGAAATTTTGTCAATTTAAAGTGACATCATCATAACCAATTAAAAAAATTGGGGGAAAAATTAAAATGACCCGAGAGCTAAAAGAAAAATATGAATCCCCAAATAATATATAACACATGAAGATTCATTTACAAATCAGCAATATAAAATGTGTGGCATCATCATAAAACTAGCTTTTACTGACAAAAAAATCTGCGTAGTTGAAAATTGGCAGTATTTCAAAAGCCTAAGTGTTAAGTTCCATAGTAGAAGCAAACTTACTTAAATTAATTAGAGTGAGAATAATTTTCCGAGTATTCGTAATTGTGTGTGGGAGTAAAATTGCGGTAGAATTTCGCTACAATATTTTCCAACTTAATTATTATAATTTGGATATGATTATGTAACAAGGTTCATAAGCTCGGAATACAGGTATACTTGAAATAAATAAAGGGAAGGTGAAGTATCCTGATGATATGTTGAGTGCCAGCATTTCAGAAATTTTAAATCGTTCACTAGATTTTTTCAATGGATTTCCAAGAATTTCTATCAATTTTGTAAGAACCCATGCAATCTCGTTTGCATTTTCGTAGGATGTCCACATGGTAATTTGTACTTCTGAAACCATCGCTATTAAAAGAATTGATATTCCAAATTGTTCCGAATTCCAAATCAGATCACCTTGTAACCTTGCACCAAGTTGTAATTGAAGTAGACCAATTATTAGTAAGGAAACATATAACAGACAGAAAAATTGAGTGCATCTCAAAAATATTATATTTCGCTTTCTCTTATCGGAATTTCCGAAAAGGTTTTGATTTTTGTAAAACAAGTTTGTAAATTCGTTGTAGGACGTGGGAATCAGGAAATATTTTTGGAGAAAGGTGTGTACTTTTAAATAGCCTTTTAGAAATGACATATTAGAAAATATATATTTTTTTTTGAAAAAAAAACACGTCTGCTTAGATAAAATTTGTTATGTTGAATGAAAGTCACTTTGGTATGCACGCGTGTTATTTAGAGCTGCATTTGAAATGCATTAAATTGTCAATTACATCAAAATTAACTTTAATGACAATACTAATCTCATACAAGCACCAAATTAATTGTCTTATTTGTCAAAAATATTTTGAATCTTTATTGATTTTTTTTCTCTATAATTACTGTAATTTGAATAATAAATTAGGGTAAAAAAAAGTACAAAATAATTTAAACGTTTTGTTTTGCCATTTGCTATGGCTTATCAAATGGCTGATTACACTCTAAATCTAAATCAACCGGACTAATTCTTCCACCATTCTCTAAAATATGTATTAACTTATCATAAACCAATGGATTGACATCCACACCATACAGAAAATCTACATGATTAAAATAAGGATAACAAACTTTAACAACAGCTCGTACATTAGGTAATTTCGATACCAATTTCTTTACATCAGTTGGATTAGCAATATTATCTCGATCCGCATGAAATACTACAACAGGTGTAGTTACCTTAGAAAGATCATATTGCTTCGGTGGAGAATAAAACGGATAAGCATTAAAACCACCTGGAAACGCAAACCTTGGATCAAACTCTTGAAAATTTCCAGTAACCGTGTTCTGCAAATAATGGGTAAGTGTTTTTGTAGACGCGCTATCAGGAAAATGGGCCTTAATAACAGGAAGAAAAGTATGGTTAACTTGTCTGCCATCTGAATTGAATAACATGTAGTATAAATTTGCGCAAAGTACACAATTTACAGTAGTCGACATACTACAACTATAGCCAAGAGAACCCAACATTAATTTCCTTAAAATTTCGGGCATTGTTGTGCCACCCATCAAATATTGATAAACGTTTTGTAAACTGTATGAAAACGGCGCAAGTAAATTTAAGGAAAAGAATGACATATTACTTAGAAATACTACAGGCGCCAGGGCAAACATTATGTCAACCTTTTGGTTATACTCGGGTCTTAACGACATACAAACGAAATACATTGTGCAGCCCATACTATGCCCGATGTAGTGTAATTTTGGGGCTCCGGTGACTTTTAAAATGTAGTCGATTTTTGCAGGAACGTCGTATTTGCCCATTTCGTGCCAACTGTAATCCCAGTATTCGCCTTTGCTGTGGTGCATATTGGGATTTTTGTGGTCCATCGAATACGAGTTGCCTCGAACGTTACCCATCCAAACGTCGTAGCCCAGGGAGGATAGTCGGTAGGCTAAAGCGGACTCGACGGAAGGTACTATCCAGTTAACGGATGATCCCATGTTTCCGTGTTGGAGTAAAATGGGTAGTTTTGTGGCTGGGGAAGTAGAGGGACCTCGAGGGGGAATGCGATGGAGTGTTAGGATATATCCGTCTTCAGTTTCAATTTTATGGTCTTGGCTGGGATAACCAAAGTATCTTATAATTCCCGGCTAAAATATACCATAATTAAGACAATTATTTAGTAAATTAAATTTTAAGGAGGATTTGAATTATAAAAAAAAGTTTACCGCTTTTAAATGCATTTCCGGGTAATCCACTTCAAATCCTGCGGGGGATCTAAAACAAGTTTCCATTTCTACTCCACCGGGATCCGTACTGTTGGAATTTAACTTGGCTAACATACTATTATATTTTTGTAAATTATTACATATCGTCAAGTCTAGTTTGGCTATAAAAATAACCGAAATTATTAGAAATTTTTCCATTATGTAATTTGGACTAAGGCAGCTTTGTGATAAAGGTGGTAATTTTAGTAAGTCCTGAACTAAGCTAGTTGACGTAATACTAGCATAGCTTTTCATCTACAGACAGTCATTTTGTTTTGTTGCACCTTAAGTCTTAGAGTTTTCTTAATGACTTTCCTAATGAGTTTAACAAAATTAAAGTAAAAGACTACCCTTCAAACCTTCTATATTACTTAACTACCACAATGTTTACTGATTTACCTGTCTAGTGCAAATTAGGATTAGTTCTTGATTTAAAAATGGGTCAATGCGAGAAAGATGTGCCTAATCAGAATTTAATGCATGTAACAAAATAGTAAATTGTTGAGTAGACCTTAATGGTGACTGTATCGCAATATTTATTCAATTAAGAAGGGTAAGCAATATTCTATTTTGATTTGTATGTTTGAGTGAACTTTTATCCATAAAATTAGTTAGAATAATTTAATTTGTGTCAACACTGTACTTATGTTATTTACATTAACGAGAGTTGGGGGGACTTTAGATTTCGTTCAGTTAGAGTAAAAGATTCAACATTAATCTACATTTTTGTGTGTGGATAAAATGTATACCTAAGTCAGTATGAATATTTTTAAGATAGTGTAGTCAAAATTGTAACAAAAATGCAGATTCTATTTATGGGATGAATAATATTAAACATGCTAAATGATAATATTGAATGAGGTATGAACCCATTCCAGGTAGTAACAAAACTATATTAAAAGCTGAAATAAAAGAAATAGAATTAATAAATTGAATGGTAAAATTTGACACTAATTTAGTTTTAATTTAAAAAAAAACGTTAGTTTTACTTTTTCATTTGTGATAAATGGATTAAAAAGCAAAATACGACATGATTATAAGTTTTTCATATCAATACAGATTTTTAAAAACTTTATTCACTTAATTTTACTCTTAGAGAGATGTATATATACACCCTATAAAACTGTACATGAAAAAACGTGTAGTGATATAAACCATACTCGTGAAAATATATATGTGATATAATACACAAAACCTCGGCTAGTAAGAAATGAAATGAAACAATATTTCCATACAATTACACTAACATTTTTAGTTAATAATGTACATTCCATTATCACTACACATTCGAGCACTCCAACAATTTTACTATGATTTATTTTTTATGCATCAACCTATTTATTCAAGTACAAGCTATTAGAAACAAATATCAATAAATATTTATAGATACACAATTTAAACGCTGTTTATCAATCAGATACTTGACACAACTTGACTAATATTAGAGTAAAATTATATTCTTTCCATTTAACCAACAAATTTTATTTCCACGTGTTTTTTTAAATATCAACGACCACTCGATCTTGGAGTTACATTCAAACGATTACGGTTTCTCCTTCTTGTGTTATATTCATAAGCTCTTAGGAAAGCCGCTGCTGTTCCAACTTCTCCATGAATTGTCTAAAATATTACACGACCAAAAATTATTGAACAAATATAAACTTTAAGATAAAAATCTCTATTTATAAAATCAAAAATATCTCTTACGGAAACATCATCTAACAGCCTATTATAAAAACACCGTCTTCTAGACCGTCGATCTCCATTATCTTCAGCACTTTCCTCTTCCGAACTTACTGTCCCCCCGGGAACCACAATTTGCTTTGCTAATTTATTCACAATTGGTCGTTCCGTTTTAACTAAAACTGGCCAAATACTTTCCGTTGCAACAGCATCCTCTAAAATGGCATATTCTCCGGACTGTTCAAAACCCAAAAATTCCCCTGGTTCAACATCTGGCGTTTCAGTTGTAGTCGTAGTAACTTCTCTTATTTCCGCAATTCCCCTAGTTTGATCTAATTGTCTAGCAATAGCTAAATCCAATGTACCATCCCTTATAGCCAATATCATTTTTTCGGCTAGGTCATTAGTATTTGCAACTGTTTGAAGCACTCTACTAACTAAATCTTCCCTTACTCTAGGAAGTAAACCACGAGATCCTGTTTGTCTTCCTCTGTAATAGAGATTATCTCCAGCACATCGAAGTTCCGAACCCACTCGGTGACCAATTCCCGAACTACCAGAGACCCCAACAGTTTTAATGGATGGTTGAATACGACTTTGAACATTGTCAGTTTTCATACAACCACAATTTAGTATAAAAATAGAAAAAATTGTTGCCACGTAAATCAACCGAATTATCATCTTTTAAAATAAATTGAAATAAAAAACTAAATATTTTATTTTATAACTGGGTATAATATTTTAACCCCAATGGCAAGGGTAAAAATATCGTTTGACTGAATCAAAATGCATTTAGTTAATGAAGCAATTTACAGTAATTACATGTTTTATGCACCGGTTACATACCTATTTAATTTATTAAAATTTATTCGCATAAAATATCATAATAATTTTAATAATGTTTTTTTAACAGCTGGCCAGTGATCTAATTGGAGCAATATTCCGGTGCATTATTAACTCACTCAAGTAAACAATTTGTTTTGGTGTAGATGATATATAAATGGTTTACTGA
>JAQIWN010001391.1:0-21028 GCA_034699025.1 Entomobrya cf. arborea Gr-Col-00668
ACCAACTTAGTTGCAAAAATATCAGCTTAAGTAAATCATTACGAAAGAATGTCAAATTTTCTTCAGCTGTCCTTTGATAATTTGCAGCTGGACTGACTGTATTGACTTGTAATTAAATTATAAACCAGTAACGCTAAAAGTGATTTAGAATGCGAAATAGAGGGAAATAAAGATTTTTTTGGTTTGGGTCTAGATTTGGAAGAAGCGTGGAAGGGTATGGATGAGCAGGTGGATTTATCAAAACTGGATATATAACATAAAATAATATATGCACATATTATAAAAATAACAGGCGAAAGTCCTTAAAAATGTAACCTTCATATTATATGCGTAATCTAATACAAGATCAGATTTAGCTATTTACTGTTAAATCTCTTTCTTTCTTACACATTTTTAGCTCTCTTCGAATTAAGAAGTTCACAGAATTTTCATCATCGATAATTTCATCATTTCGGTTTATTCCTAGCAGTTGCTACTATTTTTACAAAGCAACTTTTAACTGATCTGATAGTCCTTCACAAATACCTCGCCTTATATGCAAAGCAAAGCCAACAAACCAGGGCATAATATGAATCGTTAACTTCAATTACTTCAGCCCAGTGGTAAATGACTAATAAATAATAAGGAGTGCATATTCGTCCGCTGGTCTAATTCTCCGGCATCATTTATCATTAAAAATTGTCAATTGTCATGCATGTGAAACTAAATTGCTCTTTGCAAAATGTGGTGGCCCTTAAAAGGGCCGTTGAGTAATTGCTTGTAACAAGCCAGTAGTTTAGGCGGATTTCTTTTCGGTTTTCTTGGGGAGGAGGACGGCTTGGATGTTGGGCAACACACCACCTTGGGCGATGGTCACTCCGGACAACAGCTTGTTCAACTCTTCGTCGTTACGGATGGCGAGTTGGAGATGACGGGGGATGATACGCGTCTTCTTGTTGTCACGAGCGGCGTTACCTGCCAACTCGAGAACCTCAGCAGCCAAGTACTCCATAACGGCGGCGAGGTAGACTGGGGCTCCAGCACCAACACGTTCAGCGTAGTTGCCTTTTCTGAGGAGACGATGGATACGACCAACGGGGAACTGGAGACCTGCACGGCTGGATCGGGACTTTGCCTTTCCCTTGACCTTTCCTCCCTTGCCACGGCCAGACATGGTGAATAGATGAGTTAGTCAAAGACTTTTACAAAATTAGGTAAGAGTTGCTTGCTTGACAAGAGTCAGAATATGTATGATGGCTCAGCAAAGACCATAGCTAGTTTATATAGCTACTGGTTGGGTTGAAAGCTGAGTTGAGTGCAGTCATTTAGCCCGAGGGGAATGCAGGAAAATCACAAGGAGTAAAAGAGATGTTTTGCTGGACATGCACTCCTGCTCCACACAAAAAAGTATATCACATCTTTCCGCATCCTTACCAAATGTTAACCTTCACTACAACACTACAAAACAAACTTACTTTGCTATATCTAATTATAATCTAATTTTACTGCACTCAACCCAGCCAACCTGCATAAATACTCGTCTCGCTTCTAGCATCGCATTCATTCACGATTTGTTGTTTGATAAACACACAATCATTTCCTATTCTAAACCCAAACCAAGCTAACTTGCTACAATGGCTCGTACCAAGCAAACTGCGCGTAAGTCGACCTGAGGAAAGGCTGCTCGTAAGAGTCAAGAAGCCCCATCGTTACAGGCCCGGAACTGGCCCTTCGTGATGTTCTTTTGGGCCTTTCCAGCCTTCTTGGCTGCCTTTCCACTGGCCTTTGGTGGCATGTTGATAAGCTTGGTTGGTTTAGAGAGATTAGATGTGTTCAGCTCACGAAGAAGAGTGAGAGATCAAGGTTGTTCATTTTCTAGCCGCTCATATTTATATACTGTGCTTGGGTTGAAAGCTGAGTTGAGAGCAGCTCAACATGGCTGAGGGTGAGTTGAGTGCAGACTTTTTTGTCCGTTGGTTATTTTTGAGCCGCTCAATATAATATAATAATATAATAATAATTCACTGACGATGAGAACAAACCCAACGACTACGACTTCCTTTGTTTTCTACTATACATGATCATTTTAGTATCATAAATTACTATTTTGACCAAACTGAAGAATGGTTGTTTGTATTTATTAGTAAAAATAAATGCAGGAACAAAGTTTAACTGCCTTGGCAACGATTCGATAATAAATTGCCATCGATGAATGGTGACAGTATGATGATGTTATAACATTAAATTGCAATCCAATGGATAAAATACACAATCGATGGGTCAACCAACTTGTGGAAGTGTTATGGTTAATGAGACACCACCAACTGTACCATTTGGTATGGCTGAGAATACAAAATTGCAAAATAATGCTAAACGCTCGTTCGTCAATAATGACCACAGGTTAGACGAACGATGTAAAAAGGGCAGAATGGGGCCTCTAATGGGGGGGGGGTTCAGTGGAAAGGGTTAAATAAAATATCCAATTACGAATCTCATCATTAAATTTGTACTGTTAATCTATTTTCTTTTAACCAATTAAATAATTTATAACCATCTAAAATATGAAAATTAGATTTAGTACCTCGGTAATTCCTACTGTTTTTTCTGAAATAAGCAACCCGAAAGATTTTAAAGGATGAAAAATTTAAACTAAACTATTATTGGGCGCATTAATTGTCCAAAAAAAACCAATAAAATCAAAATAGAATACACTACTTGACTTAAACTAACCTGCAAAAAGATATATTAAAAAGTTCATAATAATTAAGTATGGTGGAGGCACTATTTTAAAGTCATTAAAGCAAGAAAGCGATTAAAACAAGAATTACTGCTTGAATTACAAAATATAATTTAAAGCTTAGATAAATCCGTATCGCCAAAAAATGTCTACTTTTAGGATGGATAAATATGGAAAAATATAGCAAATTTAAGTTTTGTGGCATATTCGATTATTCGAAGCATGAATTTTTATTTTTGAAAAGTTTAAATTAAAATTTGTATATTCGATTTGATCGAATTTTGTTATCCGACGCATGTTTAAGCGTATGTTCGAAACCTAACAAATAGACCTGTTACGAAATTTTTCGAATAGCCCTGGTGCCCATGCCGAGCGAATTTTTTTCAAGTAGCCCTGGTGACCATAAATAGTCGTTTTGGGAACCCAAATAGCCCTTCTGTGAACCTAAGTAGGCCAAAAATAGCCCTGCTGGAAACTCAAAAAGCCCTACTGAGAACCCAAATAGCCCAGTCACGCCGGTGCTGCGTTAGGTAAGATTTCGAACGTATGATGGTATGTAATTTTAGATACTTTTTGTTTTTTTCTGAAAGACAGATTATGATAGCTAAACAATTACATTTTATCAGTAAACTTGCATAAGTCTGTTGTCATTTTTGCTACTGACTAACTGTAAGCACTAACCCAAATGTCATTTCATAATATTTTCTATTCATTCATATGAGCAGCTTATCTCGTCACAAATATCATTTCATTTGAGTTAATTGAATCGGATTACAGTCATTCACGTTTCCGTCATTATATTCATTCAGCTTTTGACCATTGTAAGTGAGCTGTAAGCTATATTAACACAACTTTCACCAAAAACATGAAATACGCTACAGAACATAAGACAATTGAGAAAAGTTCCAGCTGCAGTATAACAAGCTCTCTGTTCAAGCTCTCTTAACTACAGAAAACAACATGCACGTCAGCTCTTTCAGTTGCACTGAAATATCAGGCACGTCCGCACTAATCCACAGTGAGAATGATGGGTATAACTTTGGATTAATCCCTAGTGATGGGATGGTTCTTTTTCATAGTTTTCTAGACCTGAATGAAACTTCTTGCTTTTTTCCTATGCTTGCGCTTGTTTTTGATAGCTTTGCTTATTGACATCTTAAGACATTACATTGAAATAGGGTAGCATAAAGATATCTGTAAAGAAAATGTAGAAAGAAAACAAAATGGATTATGATAGGATGGGTCAATCATGAGTTCCTTTTAGTGTTTTTGCGTTAATATTGAAGGTTTTCTTGTTAAATTATTTTATTTTACTTTTTCTGCCTATTTAAGGGCATTTTTTAAATGTACTAAATATTCTATGGACGTAGATTAAAATGTTATGGCATAACTATTTGCAGAAAAGTTGCTAGTGGCAGTAGTGTCAGTCACACAAGCACATGTTCTGATCAACACAAGTACTATCTTGTTTTAAAATTTTTTTTATATATTTTGTAATCAGTTAACTCTAAAACGAATATGGTTGCTTTAAAATGTGTTTCTTCAAAATTTACAATATACCAAGTGGTAAAGTTAGGAGTACACTTGTTTTCTGGGCTATATGCTGTCAGCTACTGGTAAAAATGTCAGTCGTTTGGCAATTTACTTCAAAATTTATCAAAAAATAAATAAACATAATCATTTATAAGCCTTTAAATATGAGTTAACAACCGAAAGCTTCAAAACATCTTTTTGAAGTGTTCAATTTTGGTTATAAATGTTGATAATTTATTTATAGAACAAGCTTCCAACAACTAGCCGTTGTCTTTTTCAAGAGCAACAAACGAAAAATAGAAATATAAGTAATATTCACAGGATTTTAGATCTTTAAGCATAAACATAACAAATTAATCAATTAATTCAAGTGCCAACGGTAACGGTAACCAGGATGTTTAACATCTTTTTGCATAATAGCACCCTTTAAAATAAGATAACATCTAATTTCATATTGTTGTGTTTGCTGTTTTTTAAATTGCATTTGTAAAGTTCCCTTAGCCCAAACAGTGCTAGTCATGAACACTGCTATCGCTCAAGTTAAAAAGGGCATGGGAAATGAACAGCTCCAATAAGACTTGCCAACAGACAAGATGCAGTGCAGTGATGGTCTGCATCCAGCTTTTGGTGCAAGACGCTTTGCTTGAGTTTATAAAATATTGAACAGAGTAGAATAAATGTTTGATGGGCATTTGATTACAATAACAAAACAAAGTTAATGCATTTTTTGACATAAATCAATTGTTATGAGCTTCAATGAATGTATGTTATTCGGATAAGCGACGCATGCCCAGTTTTATAGGTGAATAAAAAAAATTATATGAATGACCATAAATCTTTTTAGTATTTTTTAGATCGTGAAATATGCCTCTTGTAGGTAATTAAAGGGGAAAATTCCTGGTTTCTTGATGAAATATTAATTGAATCAGACGCGCGCTTTGGTGTGTAGTAATAAGTGAAAATCTTTTCATGTCGGTATTATTGTAAAAAATGCTAAAGTGTTAAATCATGCTTATACATGCATTTCTCATCATATTTTGTAGCAGTTGTTAATTTATTTACCTCTGTAGATCGATATTTGTGTAGTTAGTAAAAACATTATATTATTTGTTACAGGACTACATGACATTTACTCATGTTTTTATTTTTTCCTGTTGAGAAAATATTTTGTCATGGTATGAAACGTTGTCATAAAAATTGTCACTGTTGTGCATTCGTCTCGTTCTTGTACCAAGTCTCTGTGTAATTAAAACTAAATACGTATGCATGCTTGAAAGAGCATAGAATTTTTCAATGTATGATGAAATTCGTCATTTTTTTAATTTTTTAATGGATACGTTGAACTACAAGCTGAAATTTAATTTTCTCAAGATGCATGCATCTTGCTGATGCTGCGTATAATATTTTAGGACAAATTCCTAAAACAGAAAGGTGCTTGAAATGTGTGGTAATCGAAAAGTAGTCAGTTGCTCAAAATTTTATTACTTTTTCATTCCGTTTTATTCTTCTGCCGATTTTCCGCTGTACACATCTGTATTTGTACTTTGCTTAAATAATAACTAAAAGCCGTAAAAACTTTGGCTTTAGGGTTGGGACGATACCTTCTCGGAAGTACATGTTTGTAAATTGCATTGATGTATCCGTGGCTAAGTAATTAGCAATAAATATGTATACTTTGTTCATTCCTTTTAGTATTTTTTATATCTACGTAAGCTAAAAAGTAAATACAAAGCATCTACAAAGCTTTAAAAAAATTCAGCATGAAGTACACAAAAAACTCGAATTCGTTCTGATATCATTTTATGTAAACTTTGATCTGGTTTTACTATACTAAGATCTGTTTCTTCCTCATTTACTACTTCTTATATTATTATTGGCACTTAGAACACTAAATGAATTACTGCTAATGAATAATGTTGTTCATGTGATGGACTTTTGCCCAATGCATGGAAATAAGCTATGTGGTTTACTCTTTGCGGTGAGGTAATAAAAAATAATAGTTTTTTTGCATGAACGATCAAGCTGCTGAAACAAATTTGTATTACTGAAAACTCTGTTTGAAAAAAGTAATAAACTTTCCCAACTACACTCTGATTGTTGATACTCTGTTGTGTAAGCACACAAACCAAACAGGGAGGGGGATTGATGCAAACATATGAATTGTGAATATATTTCTGCTGAGGCTGTATTTTCAATATACAAACCAATAAAATACAAATATTAGGGCTTCTGAAAATCATTGTAATTTACACTTTGTTTCCTTGTCGTGGATAAGTGCGGGGATGCAGGTCATAAAATTAGTTACAGACGAACCGCTTTAGGAAAAAGAATGTTTTATTGTGCCTTATTATATTTCACGTGTGACAAGTGTACGCACACATTACGTACTGTCATATGGGTGCTGTGACATTCTCTGATCGGGTGGCAAACCGGAAAACATCCATACTGCCAGTTACCCTTCAATTCTCCTGTATTTAAAATCCGAGAAGAGAGAATAAGTAAAATCTACAAAACGTTAAGCCTGATTTTCTTTTCCAGCAAAGCATACGCATATTAAAAAATAACTAAAATATCATGTAAACAAATTAAATTTGCAGATGGTTATGGCAATGTTAACCCATTAAAAGCGATAACTTATGGGTTTAATAACAGATGTCAGTGGTGAGCTGACAAAACAAAATTATGTAGAATTCGGTATTAAAATAATTTGCCTTCGCAGCAAGGCTCCTTGTAGTTCTAATCGAATCTGAAAGTGGAGCGAAATGAAGTATTGAATCAATCTAAATTTTCCATCTGCCTTTTCGCATATCGGCTTGGATAGTTGAAGAACGCTTTCACATAAATCTCTTCATTTTAGCATAGTGGTTAGTATTGCAAAGGGCAAGAATATCTATTAGATACATGCCCAAAGTGGCAAAATCAAAGATCAAATGTTAAGCAAAATATATTTTTAAATTAAAAATGCATATATTTGAATATAAACATAAAAGTTAAGATAAAAATAGTCGCAATGAACGATTATGATTTATCAGGAACAAGTTTACTGCATAAACCGCACGTCGTGTGACCTATTTTGAAGCCCTTTCCAGTTGTGGAAATATTGTGTTACTATAATTTGTCCCGTTGTTTCAGCTACGATGTCGTTATCCATTATGGAATAGTTTAAGATTTGGCGAATTTTTTGCTGACCATAGAACTTATACGATTTGTATATTCAATAGTTAGATTTAGAAGTAAACTTTTTAGTTGGATGATTACTCGAGGATTTTGATTTTTGCAATAAACGTCGTATTTAAAAAATTATAATTCAAATATTGAATATCAATTGGTAGGTGAATGCTCATTATTGAATTATGAATAAATCACATTCATCCATTAGAATATTTTAAGGGTAATATTTTAATACCAGTTTTTATACCTTACAAAGATTTGGAAAAGTACGATAATTAAGTACCTAGTCATACAATCACCCTTTTCGAAAGTGGCAAAAGAATTTTACAGTTACAAAATATTAGTTTACTGGAATTAGCGGGCTGCAATGCAAAATTGTAGTTCACAAACACTTGATATACAGTTGGATATTTTCAAATGAGCTTTTGGTTTTTAAGGTACTTTTTGTCTAGGCAGTATATTCTTAGGTTTAACACCTCTTGTCCCGTTGCAATTTTAAGTAAAGGTAAATCTTCAAAACAGTCTAAACATCGAATAAGGATAAAAATCATACTTTTAGAAATTATTTGGAAAACGAATAAATGATTCAATTTTTTTAGAAATAATAAAATCCGATTTATTCTATCTAAAAATCCACTCTGTTTTTTAGTTATACTTCCCTTGTAATTTAACTTTATGTTATAAATATGTCGTAGTATTTTGCTGAAACCATGGGCAGAAAGCCAAAAATAGCCAAAAATATCTCAAGCCAAAATTAGAATTTCGAAATTCAAACAAAAAAGGTCCTAGAAAATTTATTTGTCTTTCGAATGACACCTTGGTTACAAAAAATCGGTTGACAACTGTTGCAGTTAATTAAGTTGAAAAAATATTTACAAATTTTTGACTCAGCCCTCTTACCCCGGGGCCTGTGGTCAACTTTTGTACATTTTTGGAACGAACATTTGGGGTACAACTCAAGATGCATACAAAATTTCCCAAATTCAAGATGGTACTTTGATCGTTTAAACTTTCAGATAAATGATTTCGGCAGTATTTGTAGCGGGCGGTGAAAGGCACACAGCTTTCAAGTGCATTTTGTATCATAGAGTATTGTTCACACCTACGAATGCAGTTGCCAGGTCCATGCAATTATTTATTATGTGTTTCTGTATTCTTTCTTAGAGACTCTGTGACAGTATCTTGAGAAGGTCAGAAATTGTATTCCGACTCGTATCTCATGTGTAATTAAATATATAGCTGTTTCTATTAAAAATAACATTTTTTAAAAAGTGCTGTTCAGTGTCCAGTTCTTTGCTAATCATCAGCTCCAAATTATTCATTTTGTGGTTAAAGAGATTGAATTTATTTTTAACTCCCATTTTTTTGTCGTGCGATCATTTTCATCCCTCAAAACTTGTTTGCGCTGCTATTAGTACCAACAATACAGGTAAGTCTGAAAACTAAAACTTGCAGTTCAATATTTATGTTCTCAAGTGGCGTTCGACCCAAACAACAATTACTTTAGCACGCTAAATTAATATTCTCAACAGCAGTCAAATTTTTGCATTAATGTCACAAAGATGTGCAGTATATCATTTAATTTTGTCACATTAAATCGTTCTACAAATCCCTCATTTTGATTAATTTAATAGCGGAAAAATGCGTGTTGCTATAATACTGCTCGTTTTCGGGGGCACCATCGTTTTTCCAACCGATACGCTCCACCAAGACGATGGAGGACAAAGTTCGGAAATTGACCCCACCCCTGCAAAAATACCAGTCAAGCCTGTGAAGCTGCCCGCCGAAGTATCCGGGTCGTCGCAACGCTTCGTTTTTCATTCAACCACGATGAAGCCAATCCGACATTTCTTTCAAGAGCTTACGTCGGGTTCAAATCCCGTTTCTCTCCCAAATCGTGGTCCTCAAAATAAGGTTACCGTAGATAAAGATGTTCAAAAAGGAAAAATTGAGGGTCTAAAATTGGAACCTGTCAATGAATCCATTGCCATTCCAACCCAAATAGGCCCATATGGAAGTGTATTCATTACCAACCAAGTGACTAATGCTTCTCGGTTGACTTTGGAAATTACAGCAGAAGACAAACGGATTTTGGTAAAATTGGTTCTCGGGTAGAAAAAAAAGTAATACTTCATTCGAATATAATTTTTACTGAATTTAGTGACAAAAGTGAAGATTGGAGGTCTAGCAAATAAAAAATCTACTTTATAAAATTTCAAAGCTGTTCTTTATTTTTTTTAAATTCATAACACTACTTTTGCAAGCAAAATAGTTACTGCTCAGAAAAATCAGTGTATGCATTTTCTTAATCAGCAAAAATTAAGCTGGAATACAATTCAAATAGAAGTTCACCACTAATATGCGAGTTAATAATTACTGCATATAAGCTATCAAAAAATATCAATAAATATCCAACAAGCTCAAGCTCATTTTTCGTTTTCAACAACGGCGGAGTACATTATTTTCTACATAAATCTCTCATAAATACATAAATCTTGAAAGTAATTGATTTCAATTTCCATCATTTCATTAACTATAAAGATTGGCGTCAGAAACCAGACTAAAAAAAATTGATTTGTCTCTTTCACTTTATAAGCCTACAGTGAAATTATATCTAGTTTCCAAAACTCCTGCTCAATCCCCATCGTTTTCCATGATTTTTAAGTGGCATTCATAGTAGATACATATTTACCATTTATCCATTTTAAAATTCCCACTAATCTGCATTATTTATAAATAAATTGTAAAGCATAAATCGACATAGTCATTCAACATATCTTCAGTGACTGCTATTTTATTATGACACTCTGCCATGATGAGTTTATCTGCTGTACAGAAAAATAACCTGATGTATTACATTAATTGGAGTATGCATAATGTATTTAAATGTGGGTGTAAAATTTGTGCAATCATTTCCAATTCTTTTTAGCTAAAGAATGGATAAAATGAATATTGCTTTACAAAACCGGAAAGAAGTATAACTTGTTTTTCTGTCAGATCATCATAGTCAGGGTCATGTCGCATATTTTTTTACTGTTGATACTGTCGTTCGAACTTCCTCCCAAACGTCAAACACACTAACAAGTCCAAAACTGTAAGTCTTCCACAATGAATTTTGAAACAAAGCAAAAAGGACAAGTAGGGTTAGTTTAGTTACCCAATATCACATATTAAAAGTATTCCTTCTCCAAAATAGCTGTTGCACTGAACTTCCCAACCCCCACCCAAATCTCAAAGAAAATAAATGTCCTAACTTGTTTTGATGCAACCTGTTGAGAACAGAAGCAAAATATTTAGGGTTTTCGTAGTCGATCAGGCATTTCTTGCTTTAAAAAATTGTTTCGATGAAATTCATTTTTATGTGACCTGAAAATTTTGTAAAAGTAAAATTATAAAACTGAAAAAGCAAGCCAATATGAGATCAATGAAAAAAATTCCAACTTTACCCATTTTTGCATTAAAATCATTGCTCATTTTCTTAAATACGTGTGCTTTTATACAAATAATATAAATGCAAAATGAATATATAAGCTTTTGATATACATATATGCTGAATATATATCAGGAGAAAAGATTGTTTTTTAAATGGATTTCATATAGTTATTGAAACTATAATAGCGCATGAGGTTCGGTTCAGTTGTATCAGAAAACGATCAAAATAAAAGCATCCATGCATTTTATTCTGTTGTAGTCTTTTTTCAGTAAACAAAAAATGTCTACTTGTATAACCATAAGCAAAAATTGGTTGGTTTTGTTGCATTGCATTCCCTCTTTTACATAGTCAGTAGGTGACATTATTCCGTAAACGAAACCTTGGAAGAGAATTTTTTCTCCTTCAATGCATGAAGATTTGTTTTACTTCAATGGAAAAAGATATTGAATTCGAACCCCTTCTTGTTGATATTAAGATGTTGAACTACCTTACCACTAAAAAAGCTCAAATATTTTTTGGTCTATTTTCACAGACTGCTTCAAAATATTTTACTTTAAATACTTAAACCTTTAAATGAACCTTGATTGAAGCAAAGCTTTCTCTAATATTACTGCCAAGTAGATACCGTAAAAATTCATACAGAGATTGGTTAAAATTATTACAACAAAACTATTTACTAAAATCCAACTTAAATTCTGCTTGGAGGATGCAATATTTCATTTTCTGTTCGGTCGTTATGTTTTATTAGTACCTTACAATAAATGAATAATGTTTGAACCCGACTTAAAAGTAGCTTATTTGAACTCAATTTTTAGTCCCGGTTATAGTCATAAGTTTTAGTTATGATGCATGTTTGAGCTTTATTATAATTAACCAAGTGTTTAAATGTGAACAAAGGCTAAGCCCGCAATTGAAATTTCACTTTCTGTCCGTATACACCTTTTTGATCTAGGAGCGAGAATTAGTTGCCAGGGAGTAAAACAAATATACTCGACGCAAACTGAAAGTATAGGTTGTTTTTAGAATGCAGCTGATGAACATACATTCTTATATCATCACAATATTAAAGCATTATTACATTGACTGCTATATGTTTTGCTCCGTTGTTGTACGTTTCAGGTACACGACCTGCTTTAAAGCATAAACAGTTTATTTTTTCTTTCTTTCCTTTTTATCAAGCTTTAGTGATTCAGTGCAAACATTTATTCTACGTGGTTTACATAAATTTAATTATTTCACACACATAGCTTTAGTAAATTCAAAGAAGCTCAATAAACCATAAGTAAAAATATAAGACCATTGCTTCGTGGCATCATCATGTCGAAATTGCCATCATTATTCCGACATTCTGGAAGAAGAAAACTTAATTACGTGTGGAAAATCTAGTGTATGTAAATTTGTGGTTAAAGTTGGTGCACTGTACTAATACTGTGCACACTAAGGTTAGCTTAACTAGCTTGAATTTAGGAGTTCATTTCATTTAGTGCAATTTTTGGTTTTGTCTGCAGTGAATTAGGATGATCATGTAACTACAATAAAATGAATAGCAAAACTAAGCACCGTGGTCAGCTCTTTTTGTTGTCACTAACGGAAAGTATAACTTGAGCTAAATTTCACGTTCTTTTAGCAATAACCAACACAATTGTTTATTTTGACTCGGACTAGTTAATAACCAAACAATTGTTTATTTTGGCTCGGGCTAGTTAATAACTACACAATTTAAAACCGAGTGCATGTTACTTACGTTTTGTTTAGTTTAAAATATTTGTAAACAAATCGAATCGTTCTTCGAAATTCTTACGGTACGGTGACGGTACACTAACATTCAATAAAACTCGTTTTTTTAGATAAAATCTCTTGTTTTATGGACTTTAGTCATTTTGTAATCTACCACTATTACAACCAGGACCAAAATTACTTGGTCGGATACTGAGAATCATTTAAGAAGTCCCCAATTCTGCTAAACAAGTAGCACAACAAGTACATATGTAGATTACCACTAATGTATATATTTAAATCAGAAAATGATGTGACAAATGAAAACACATTAAATTAAACATGTTATGATTTTTAGTTACAGTATGAGGTCATTTCCAAGCCATGACAGCAAGTACATTATCAGTCATCGCAATCACCTAAAAAGGAAACAAAACGCTTGTTTGGACAAACATCTCAAAAATCAGTGTTTACATCTTTAATTTTATGCAGAAACTTCTGTGAGACGATTAAGACGGATTTTTTGCGGATCTGCCCTGAAATATCAATCAAAAAATCATTCTCCTGGTCAACAGCTTAACTCAAACATTACCATTTTAATCAATTTACCCCTGAAAACCATTGGCCAAGACTAAAAATATCTTACATACTTGCATTAAAACACCCTAAGTTTCACAATTACCTTCCACACTTTTGGAAGGGAATTCAACAAAATGAGTAATGTGTTTCGTCTTTGTAGTTTTGTATCTTACATTTGAAGAGGAACATTATGAAGAGGTAACCATGTACTCTTACTGCGACAAACTGTTTCCAAAAATTGGCCGTTTTGAGAAGTCACCAGATATATAGGCAATAAGGCTTCCCGGTCAAATGGAAACTGCATAAACCAGTACTTTATAAATTTATCACAAATTGTGCTTCAGTACCTCTTTGATTGTAATTTTTTCCGGTTTTTAACCCATGTTTTTAATATGTCAAGTTTCAATATATTTAACTTATTTTGTCATTAATTTACGTCTTTCTACAGAAGTCTTATAAATAAATTAATATTATGTAACCAAATTAAAACAGAAAAAAAAATTTCCGCGTCTCTGTAATTTAGCGAATATAAGAAGTAGAAAGTTAAGTTGGTTTCTGAATATAACATCTAAAGTACTAGTATTTACAAAACGAAACTTTTGATTTCGTTGTGTAGTAATGTGAAGTAACTTAAAAGTAATTTTTATAATGCACAGTATGTAAGCATGTATGTGTTCTTCAGCTAAATATTATTTATCAATTTAAAATACCCATTTAACATTTAAACGCATTGCCAATTGGGAGCACAAATTTAAAGAGTAAGTTCACTTATTTCTAACAAAATCCCCTGTTCTGTAAAGAAGTAGACATAAAAGCCCGACTGATGTTTAGAAATATAAAACAAAGAAGCAAAAATGGCAATTAAAAATATTTTGTCAGTAAAATTTAATTTGTGCACACACTTTCCCCAAACCTTCCTTGAATTATTTTAAAATATAGTTTTGTAATGCGTTGTAAGTGTTGCATGGTTAAAACAGAGATACAAACTTTCTAGCCGATAAAATGCCGACTTTCTTTTTCTAAATATAAAAAGCATTTTTCGAAAAATTCCAATTAATTTTCAGTTTTTACGCGAGAAAGAGGTTTTTATTAAAATTATATTTTGTATTGTTCTTTTACATCACAAAATGCAAGCTACTAAAACCTTCTTCCCGGCCTGGACTTTACGGACATGGTGATTTGTATAAAATTATTTTTGGGAGATAAGAAGAAGGTGAAAAGACCGTATGTCGTAGATTTGAATACCTGTTGAATTTTAAATACCAAAAAATATTTTCTTAATGCCTTCTAAAAATAAAGCAGAATGTAGTTGCAATTTTGAGTAAATAATATTATAATTGTCATGAAAAAAAGAAACTATCTAGAAATCTTGCGACAAACAGATATAATTTTAGTTACCTACAACTTTTGTTAAAAAACCTGACCCAACTAGTGAAATTTTCTTGTTCGAAACTCCCGAGCAAAGTTTTTGAAATGTAGACTTCATTGCCAAAAAAACGAGAAAATAAGTGTGAGAATTTTATTTCACTTTTCTGGAATTTATTTGTGTAATCATTCAATTTATTTTGATACATTACTGGGTAAGGTTACTTTGCAAAATAAATCAACAAACACTGGCTAAGAAACCAAAATCGTTTCTTGTTTACTTGGGAGAAGTATTAACGTTGTTAGAATAAATTGAGGACACTGACATTATGCTTTTTATTGTTCATTTAAATTTATTTTGTCAAAAACACTAAAAAAATTTCCCCTCAAAATTAAAATGTCTGAAGATCCATAGAAAGTGTCAATTTTTTCTTCAGGAAATTTTTATAAAATAGAATATGTAGCTGCAGTGGTTTCTTTATATTAGAAACTTGTTCTCATTAAAATACTTCGTTATTTTAAAATATTCTTAATACAATGCAGGCTTATGATTAAATTTGTTGTATGGGGATCTATAAATTACACGTTACTTAATCTAATCTGTATCTGATTACCAAATTACCTACCCTAATCATAATGTATTTATTTTTAGTCATTTTGTGTAACACAAACATAGGTTTCTTTTTTGGATACTTAGGAGGAATACCATTTGAGTGGAAATAAAACCTTTTACCAAAAAAGTTCTATCAGTTTTACCTGTTTGTTTTACTCATTTAAAAGTTAAAAACCGCATAAATGGCTTGTATTTAATTGAATTATGCAATTTCCTCTTTTTGAGATTTCTAGTTCAATGTTAAGCCCTTATCAAAATCATAAATGAACTTACAATACTTTTGTGATAATCGATTGAAAAACATTGTTGAACATTTTTCTTATTGGTTTGCGACGAGCTTAGAGATAAAGCAATAAAGGGTGAATTAATATTTTTTACATCCTTGTTAATATTTTTTATGATCAAATTTAGTAGTTATATTTTATTCGTAAACAGTAAAAATGGTTTACGTCATCACCCTGCTCTGCAATAACTTGACAAAGACAAATAAGACGGCTTGTGGGGGTACATGGATATAACATGTTACTTTTGCATTAGAGACAATACAGGTCTGAGAAAAGCCAGTACTGGTTAATGATAGTATATATTGTAGCTATGTGGGAATAGCTAGTTAATCGATCACGACTTTGGTCTAGTACGACTTGAATGCTTGTAGAAATAGTATATTATCATTCATGTTAAAACGATCTCATGCAGTTAAACGACAAAAAAAACTGAGTAACTATAGAATGATAGCTATATCTTGCCTGAGGCAAAAATATGCATGCAGAGACGCTGTCATGAACAAAAAGGCAGTGTACGTATTTTTAAGAATAATAAATATTTCTACTTGGTGCATACTTTTTTATATAAATTGTTGAATTCAAAAAATAATACTAAATGAAATGAATAATAGAGTAATTTCTTAAACTAAATCTGACCATAATGCAAGACAACTGCAATTGTTTGATAAACAAGATAGTTAAACAGTCAGTTTTTCCAAACAGCATATTTATGTTTGACCCAAAATTCATAACAAACTCATGTTGAATAGTTTTTACAATTGATATACAAGCTACCATTCTTTTTTAATTGGATTAACTTTGAACGGTTATGTAGAAAATATGTTTTTACAATAATAATAACACTACGTGAATACATTTATATTTTAATATAATATTTTTCAAAAAGACAATAGATCGAAGTATTTGCATTGCATCATGGTCTAATTTGTGTATAAAATAACAAAATGCATCACATGCTCTGGGTCATATATAGTATGTAATATAGTTAAAATGAATATGGTCAACTTTGTTGGTCAAAAAGATTAATCACATAACTAAATCATCTAAATTAAATTGTAGAGAAAGCAATAGTGTAACTTTTTTGTAGAATCGAACTAGTCAGCAGATAAATATCATGAACTTATTTTTTGTGAAGCAAGTATTTTATTTACTTTATGCAGGTAAATTTTCGTTATGCACATAGATTTGTAAGCCAAAAACGAACTGAAATTATTTTCAAAACTCAAATGGACCCTTACAAGACATTTCAAATGTGCTGGGTTAGTATTTACAAGTTTCATCATTGCACGACTGTGATAACTAAAGCAGAATTAATAAAAGACAACCAAAGAATAACCCATCGCCATCTTCGCTATTGATATCCCACGTGGGATTAGAACTGATTTAGATCTTACCTGAGGCGTGTGTGGAACACCTGTGCTGTCGTGTGGGGATGTGATGACGATACTGGTGTTAATATTATTAAAATTTGTAGCGTCTGTATATATTTTTCATCATTCATCATTTGATGCTGGATAAATAAGTGGCTAACCTGATGCCGTTGGCGGTGACCTGGATGGCCTTATGCCGTTGGAGGTGAGCTGGATGGCCTGACGTCATTGTAGATGAACGGGATGGTCTGATGCTTTTGGCGGTGAGTTGGATGCCTTAATGCTGTTGAAGGTGAACTGGATACCCTGACGCCGTTGACGATGAGCTGGGTGGCCTAATGTCGTCGCAGGTGAGCTAGGTAGCTTATGCCGTTGGAGGTGAACTAGATGGTCTGACGCCGTTGACGGTGACATGGATGGCTGGTCAATGATGAGATGCTCGGTGGAATCTTGGCAGAGAGCCTGTTGTTTGGCACGTACTTTAGTTTAAGTAGATTTTATCTTGGGTAGCTTGAAGAGTGCCGGTGGACACAGGGCGTTCTTCAAGTTGCGAACAAAGCGTTTCCGTTTAACCTTTAAAAATATGAAAAACTTGTTTGGCCATCTTGCGCACCCACAATGATTAAACGATAAAGAAATAGCCCTTAAAATAAAGGCGCTGTCAAACTTTGTCAAAGAATTGCCATGGATGGATAGGAGACCTTGGACGGATGGACTGACGCCGTTGGAAGTGAGCTAAATGATCTGAAACCGTTAGTGGTGACCTGGATGGCCTTATGCCGTTGGAGGTGAGATGGATGGCCTGACGCCGATGGCGTTCATCTGGTTGCCTTGACGCTGTAGGTGATGAACCCGATGGCCAGACGCCGTTGGCGTTGAGCTGGTTGGTCTGACGCTGTTGGTGGTGACCTGGTTGGACTGACGCTGTTGGAAGTGAGCTGAATGAACCGAAGCCGTTGGCGGTGACCTGGATGGCCTTATGCCGTTGGAGGTGAGCTGGATGGCCTGACGTCATTGTAGATGAACGGGATGGTCTGATGCTTTTGGCGGTGAGTTGGATGCCTTAATGCTGTTGAAGGTGAACTGGATACCCTGACGCCGTTGACGATGAGCTGGGTGGCCTAATGTCGTCGCAGGTGAGCTAGGTAGCTTATGCCGTTGGAGGTGAACTAGATGGTCTGACGCCGTTGACGGTGACATGGATGGCTGGTCAATGATGAGATGCTCGGTGGAATCTTGGCAGAGAGCCTGTTGTTTGGCACGTACTTTAGTTTTAGTAGCTTTTATCTTGGGTAGCTTGAAGAGTGCCGGTGGACACAGGGCGTTCTTTAAGTTGCGAACAAAGCGTTTCCGTTTTACCTTTAAAAAATATGAAAAACTTGTTTGGCCATCTTGCGCACCCACAATGATTAAATGATAAAGAAATAGCCCATAAAATAAAGGCGCTGTCAAACTTTGTCAAAGAATTGCCAAGGATGGATAGGAGACCTTGCGAGTTGGGAGCTTGTTGTTGAAATGACATGCATTTTTTGATAAGTCATCAAGGTTATGGTCAAGGTTTAGCAAAAAGACATGATGTATGGCTAGGCTTTTTATTCTTACGATACCGAAATTGTATTCAAGAAGCTTCTGGCAAATTTGTTTTTGTAAAGATGCTCTTCTCAGAACCTCCACTTGTATTTCCTACGTGATTGCTCTTTGAATAATGCTGAGTTCCTGTCTTCTTATAAAAAGGTTGGAGGTGAACTTGTTGAGGGAGCTCCGATGGTCATCCACTTTGGAATTGCCTCAATAGCTATAGAGTTTCTTATTTATGAAACTGTAACAGAATGTTGAATAATTGAGAAGAACCTTTGTTACAAAAAGCATCTACGATCTCTTCAGAAGTTTTTGTATGAAATTGGCACTAATCTGGAAGGATTTAACAATGTCGTTTAGCTCTGAGTCCTTAAGAACACGCCAGACTTAAACAGTGACAAGACCCGCTCCTGGGATGAAAGCGAGTGACTACAAATAAGGATCTTTTTGGAGTATAAAAAATACATGGCGATGGTCTGTAACCATTTAATGACGGCGGTCACATAAGAATTTATGTATTTTCTTCATTCAAAATATAATACTTCCCCATCCTTCTCTATTTAGCTGTAATGGCACATCATGTGGCTTAGAAATTGAAAAGTATATTCCAGGTGTAATTTTGTGTTCTCATCATCAATAAAAAATGAAATGCCAGAGACAGCTTAGGGATTTTCGTCAAATCTTAACCCAATTCTTTCGAAATTCCCAAATTCAAATTCCCAAAAACCCAAATTCTGCTTAATGTGGTAAATGGGAGTTTGTGCTATTATGGTAATTGCTACTTACTTACATGCCTCAATCATCTCGCCGGCAATACGTTGTTTGTACCTACAGAGACCTCGGATGTATTTTGTTTCAAATTTTTGGATTGGTCAGCAACTTCAAGTGGATGGCAAGCATTTGTTGCATCGAGTTTGCTTTATGTGTTTCCATTACTAACCGTATCAAAATGTTCATCAGGAACGGCGAATAGGTACTTTGTGAGGCAAAGTTTACGATTTACTGTTTTATTAAAATCTCCTGCGATGGGCACACATCCATCCGCTTTTGGAACCAAGACGACTAGAAATGCCCAAACAACGCTCTCAAACTTTGAGATAACATCATTTAACCCCATAGTGTCAAGTTCCTTTTCGAAATTGTCTTTGATGACATACGGAAGCGCACGAGATTTGGGGAAGCGGGTTTACTTTGAAGAAGTGGGAAAACTTTGAGGAAGCGGACGAGCTTTGAGAAAGCGAGAGTTGCGTCTTGTTTGAGTATGGGGTGGTCACTGAATCCAATAACCTTGTTAATTGTAGTCACCGACTTAATTAAATCATTGTATTCAATTATTAGAGCTTGTAACTGGATTTTGCCACTAGTAGTCACATTATGACATTGAGCCTGAAAACATAACCAGTAAATTCTATACTGTTTAAAAAGTGACAGCGCAGCTACTTGGGGTAACCTGAAATCAAAATAATACAAAAAGTCGTTCGTCGCCAAAGTTGTTTGAGGAATGAACTTGATTGGATGTTTGGACTGTCACTGGATACATTTGGGGCAATACGATAATTATGTTTTGACGAGTGATTACTCTAAATGCTTTTGTCAACGTGATTCGAAAAATAATAAAACATCCACTATGACTGACTATGGATAGTGATATTAATTTCGACTTGAATACCACTGAAAAAGAAGTGATAATTCTTACGATTTTGTGCTTAAATCTAAACTCGGTTTGAGTGAAGTCAGATGAGAATTTTTAAAACAACAAGCGTTTTAACATTTTATTCAGTCACATTCTCTAGTACCCGAATACGATTTTCAGCCTCTCATGACAATAGTCATTTCATGTAAAAACTCAATATTATAGTAAGTAGAACAAGTAATTTCTTTTCAAAAACTCTTTGGAATGCACACGCTATGGACTGTTTGTGCAGAAGATTAAATATATAATCTACAAAATACAAGCCGGTTAATTGTAGATTTATCTGAAGTCGACTAATTTTGAAAGGGTTAATTATTACGAATTCGAATGAAAAAATCGCGTCGACTAACCAAATTCTGCAATATTTTCGAAGTAAATTTTACTTTATCTTTGTAACCCATATGCCGTATTAGCAATAGATTTGAGTAAACCTGTAGTAACAGTAACTCTCACTAATATTTGACATTCTGAAAAATGAAAACACAAAACATGGGTTATTCCTTGAATTTGATTATATATTCAGCAATGCTAATTCAAATTTTAGCAACTAGCATGGCATCACAAAATAAATCGTTTGAAATAACAAGTGACCGTTTTGTCCGTTGTGGACAAGTGTATCAGTGTGCTGCCGGAACTTTCCAATTTAAATCCCAAGGCAACACTGATTTGCCTGAAAGGTGCTCCTGGCTAATTGCTGTACCTAAAGCTATCAGATACGCTGTCAAACTTCAATGGCCAATAAATCATTTTCCAACTAATAAAAACTCCAGTTATCCTAGTTATTCCGGGTTGCTGGTAACGAGTGTGTTTGTTGACCGTGGAAATGTGAACTCAACATTGCTGTAAATTTTTACTAAACTAACACTATCATAGTGGTCATCATTAACATCAATAAATCATAGTGGAATTATTTCAAACATGTAATTTGATCTATTTTAGATTTTCCTCGGATGTACCGATAAACTATGATGGAAACG
>JAQIWN010001392.1:0-21006 GCA_034699025.1 Entomobrya cf. arborea Gr-Col-00668
AATAAATACTCGGAAAAATTACTTGTTTCCACTCCACACATACATGAAACAAACAACGCGTTCATTTTCGTTCATCGAGACAAGGATAAAAGTCCATTTAAGTTTTGTTCCAACGCATATAACAGATGAACTTTTAGCATTTTCAAAGCTGGGATGTCGATGTGGGAACTTGAGTGCGTGTATGAATTCTGAAAAGTTGAAATCCGAAATAAACTCATCTCTGTTCAGTTCATCAGATCATCATGTACCTCAAAAAGCAGCAAAAGTTTTCAATGTAATATCTCTGGTCCATAAAAACCTAAGCGCAGAGTAGGAGTATGTTTTAAAGTGTGATATAAGTCAGTATACTTATGTTTGAAGGTTTTGATGATAAAAACTGTTTTATGCACTCTTTTAATGCTTGAATATCGAATATAAAGCATCCTATTGTGTACGGAACGAAGAGCAACAAAAAATTAAAGCCAGGATTCCATGCATCTAATGTGGTAATGGTAATGACAGTGATGCATGCATGTAAGAATATGTAGCAAATGGTGAATGGAAGAGGTTGCGTGCGTTTGCAAAGCTGTCACCTCTTTTGCTGGTTGTTTGTTGGTATTATATAGATTTGGGAGTCTCATGAAAAAAAGTTTTCCATCTAACAGGTTTGCTCCATCTAATTTCAGTGTCAGATCCATTTGAACCTTCGATAGATTTGGTGGTGAACAGTTTTCATGCTAAAAATTCTTTTGTGACTTTTAAAAAGTTAGTTTAAAGTGAGACGTCTTTGGTCCAGGAAGGTAAGGCTGTCTTTATTTGTATTGTGGTTTTAAATAGGTTCGCATAGAAAGTGAATTTTGAAATTCGTAGATGCCTTTTAATTTCACGAGGTCAGTGTCACGATCATAAAATTTCAATAGTACATTGAGAATTTATTCATAGCATGTCCATATCAAAGTGGCTTAAATTCGGTGTGGCCCATTTTCATTTGCCAATTTTAAATCAAGTCCTATATACTTTTTGTCATGGAATTGGTCCATATGCAATTAGAAATATCCAACAAAGCTTTTGCTGCGAAGCATTTTTTATTTGATTAGTCTTACAAATCAAAAATACGAATTAAAAAAATAATAATTTGAAATTATTTGAGCCAAAATTCGTAGTCAATAATTTTCTCTCTGACGTCCCTATAAATTGGTAACAATCAGAAAACATTCAAGGAAAAAACTGACTGGTCACGTAACAAGTACCTCGGTGTCTACTCTTTTCCAGGTGAAAATGGAAATCTCAGCTTCAGGTCCACAAGAATTATGGTATTCACTACTGTTTAAACTGAACATCCTAGATTTCTTGCTACAAGCTTTATTTTGCGAGGTACACCATACTGCTCAGGTCCACTTTGTTGTCCATGAACTGGCAACCATTGAGCCGCCGGCTAATCCCAATCCACCTATTCATCCTTTTTTTTATAAAACGTGGAACATTTAATAGGCTCATGGTAGGTTATTTTTTGCATCTTAGTTTCCATAAAATGGCACATGTATTTACATTACATAATACACCTATGGTCTATGCATAATATATCCAAAGCAGAACATTTTGGACGGGTTCTTTTATGCAGACCCAATAACTTCATGGAACCGAGAATTGCATGGAAATGGAACAAAGATTACAGAAAGCTAGCTCGCATCTTGTACCATGCCTCTGCGTCGTCATTTTCACCTTCAGTTTTTCGCATAGCTGTGGCCAGTGTAGGATTTTGCATAAAAAAATCTAAATCCACTGCCAGACACCTAAAAGATGGACAGTTTTTAACATAAAAATCCTAATTCATCTTTTATTCACGAACCACTTTATCGATTTCCCCTTTTTTCTATCGTCATCTCCTGTTGTTCCATGCTAACAAAACGGTATGTTTATTTTTTCGTTCTCACTTAAGTTTATCAGAAAGGAAAATAGGAGGAACGATGGAAGCATATAAAATTAGAATTGACTTGACGAAATTGAATAAACTCGTTAAAAAGGATGGGCTCTCCTTAAATTATGGACAATTTATGAAAATGACTGTTTTTGTAGTTAACGTTCATTCTGTGGCAACATGTGGGCTCATTTACTCATATTTAATAGGGTGCATTCAAGCATGCGAGAAAATGAATGTTTGGTTTATAAATTTTGTTATGAAACTAATATAGCATGTCATCCATCATCATCATCAGCATCACGCATCAACCAGCATTTGTAGTATGGCCCCATTTTATTGATCCAATGCTCGTGTAAACTATGTTACGTTATACATTCAACCATGATTTTGAGTTGCTGGAAATGTTATGTTGGTAGTTTAAGTGGAGTCGCAGTTATGACCAGTTGTTGAATGCTCTTTTTTTTTACTTTGTTGCAGAAAATAATAATAATCCTCCAGAAGTAGAAACAAAAATGGCGGAGCTTCCACGTATCGCAACCAACAAGACGGTGTACAACCGTTTTATGAACCTCCCGGTGGAGGATAAAATGAGCCAGTTGACCTACGTCTGGATTGATGGAACTGGAGAATATCTTAGATCTAAGACCAGGACTCACTACACTCCTGTAACAAATCCTGAAGGTACGTGGTGAATGAAAATTCAAGTACAACTTTGATGAAAATTCTGTGAAATTTTTGTCACTTTGCATAAATATTCTGAATTTTATTTTTTTAGAACTGCCCATTTGGAACTACGATGGAAGCTCAACATACCAAGCCGAGGGTTCAAACTCTGACGTGTATTTGTACCCAGTTGCAATTTACAAGGATCCCTTCCTTGAAGGAAACAACCGATTGGTCCTTTGCGATACATACAAGTACAACAAGAAGCCAACTGACAGCAACCACCGAGCTTCATGCTTGGATGCTATGACCAAAGCCAAGGACCAGCACCCATGGTTTGGTATGGAACAAGAGTACTCAATTCTTGACCGGGATCTTCATCCATTCGGCTGGCCAAAGAGTGGATTCCCAGGCCCTCAAGGGCCATACTACTGTGGTGTAGGAGCAAATAAGGTTTTTGCTAGAGATGTCGTTGAATCTCACTACAGAGCTTGCTTGTACGCCGGGATCAAGTGTTGCGGAACCAATGCCGAGGTTATGCCCGCTCAATGGGAGTACCAAGTTGGTCCTTCTGAGGGTATCTCGATGGGAGATGAGCTCTGGATGTCCAGATACATTTTACATCGTGTCGCTGAGGAATTCGGTGTTGTAATTTCCCTTGATCCCAAGCCAATTCCTGGAGATTGGAACGGTGCTGGATGCCACACTAACTTCTCTACCAAAGTAGGTTTTCTTTTACTTCCTCGTTCTACTTGAATTGCTGCATCATAAAATTCATTATACTAATTCATGTCCCATCTTTCGTATTTTTATAGGCAATGAGAGATGAGAATGGTATCATTGACATCGAGAAAGCTATAGACAGGTTGTCTCGCCATCATCTCCGCCATATTAAGGCTTATGACCCCAAGGAGGGCAAGGATAATGAACGTCGTCTCACTGGCCACCACGAAACCTCTTCCATCCACGACTTTTCTGCTGGTAAGAAAGATACTTTTCACATTTGACTTTTCATTTCTTGACCACTATCTTATATAAGTCTGATGACATTTTGCTCGTCTGATAATTTATGTGACACATAATAAAAAATCTATAATGTTGTGCATTTGCAGGCGTCGCTAATCGTGGTTGCAGTATCCGTATCCCACGTTCCGTTGCTGAAGAACGTAAAGGATACTTGGAGGATCGTCGTCCATCTTCCAACTGTGATCCCTACAGAGTTACAGAGGTCATCGTTCGTACAGTCTGTCTTGAAGAATAAAATCGTTTTTAAATCCATCAAAATTAAATATCGATTACAATTACAATCAAACAAAACAATCAAAATCACTTGTGTGTATATATCTGCGCAAATTAAAACAAATTGAATATTGATACATAAAACAAAATTATTGCTTTCTCAAAAAAACAAGTTCAGTATATTAAAAATATTATGGCATAAAATATCATTTTAACATGATCATTTTTTAAGAATACGTTTAGAAAATAAAGTTTTACTCAAGTTTGTAATTAATTTTTAAATAGAGTTGTGATGTTGACTTGACCGTAGTTCCATTTATTCTGTTACGTACTATTTTATAATGGTTTGCCAATATGTATTTTAGTAAGAATCAAGTTCATGATTTTTTTTTGGCTCTGTGGCATTTAGAATGTAAGGTTTAAGGGAAAAGCTCTGGATAATATTCATACTTTATATGGTTGTATGTTACTGCAGGCGGATAAGATCCCAATCATTACGTATGTATGATATGATTATTAAAGTACACATGTTCAATTAACAACTAATCCATACAATCATTCTGACCTTTTAATCCATTTAGTTTTAAGTTAAATATTAAGACAACCCTCTGGATAACATGGAGTTTACTTGCATGCAAAAAGTTTACCAAGACCATAAGATTCTTTTCTAAAATCTTAAAGATAATATATAACTTACAAAAAACTATGTATTCATTCATGACGAATTAATTGCAATTTGGTGATGGGGGTGGTTGGTGATGACGAGTGGCTTTACCAAGCTGCCGTAAAAATAGAAATAGCATATACGTATATGTCAGGTAATAGATTATGTATAAAAAGTAACTGTAAAGCCTTTCACTTTTTACATTTTCCACTCACTGGACTACAAGTGACTTTGACAAACAGTTTCATTTTACTGGAATATTAAATTTTAAGTAATTTACGTCACGTCATGTAGTACATAAAAACTAATCATGCATCAAGCAACATTCTTCATTAAATTTGTAAGAGTTCATGACATGACACTGTGCAGATTTATCAGTATCAGTTTTGACCTCACATTACATAATCAAAAAAATACGCGTAAATGGTGCAAAGATTTTGACATGTGGACGATCATACGGTCGGTCAATTTAGGTTTTATGAAATTAGCACATCAAGTTTAATGGGGTTTAATAAAGTCTTTTCATTACTTGATCACTTTTATTTTTAAAGATGGGATGGGTGTTCAATCAAATTCAAAGAAGCCGAAGTTGTAATAATATAAAATATGGTATAGATTACTAACTACTAACATTGTTAAATATCAGTATAATTATATAATTAGCTTAATTGTAAATCTTAAGACAAAAAAATAGAGTATCCTTCAAGAAGAGTTCTGAAATACCCTGATCCTTTTAAAGACAGAATTTTAGTCTTTTGTTACTACACATTTATACATCATTAAACATGACTTTTATTTGTTTAAACTTAAGTAAATGTGTAAAATTATAATTGAAATGGTAATGAATAAAGTAAATAAATTCATTTATTCATTGGTAAAATTTTGTTTGAGAAAAAATATTTTTTCTTTAGCCGACTCAGGTGTACTTGATGACATTTTTTTAGTCTTTTCGTCTGCGTCCAACAAGCAATGAAATGAGTCCACGAGGATGGTCATCTCATCATCTTCATGAACTCATTTACAAAACTTGGTATCAGAAAAGGAACAACAGTTTACTTTTGAGAACGAACAACTAGGTGCTAAAAATAAATCGCTGCCGCGAAGCAAACTAAAAAATAGTACGTCCCTCATCCAATAAACTATTTTCCGAGACGCGTTCTTCCAAGTCACTCATCATAGCAGAATAGCACCAGCACCCATCATAATATTATGACATTCAAGCTCTCGCCTATTTTAAAAGACAGACGTGTATAATAATTTGAAACGTCAATAATAACATTCCGTCATGGCACACGGACTTCGCCATCATCAACTTAAACAAAAAAATGGGAAACCATTGCGTAACATTTTTATTTTGCATACAATCGTTTTAAAAGTCACCACCATCATCATGCGAGACTTTTTTGAAAGACGTCTGATTGTTTTGTTCGACCTTATTCATTCAAATCATGGTAAAGTATTGTATATTCTGCTGCTTGTCTGCTTGTGTTTGCACTTTGCACCCTACTCCGTTTTAGACTCAAAAAGTTGTATGCAAATATTAAAGAAAAAATCTATAATTCTACCTACCTATGTATAGAGTTCGTATGAAAATTTCATTAATTCTGTGTGACGAAATAGTGATCTTTCTAGTTACTTTAGTTAGACACACATTCCATTCTAGTCAAGATGAAGAGTATTGTAGAAGCGTTTACATCATTAATGATGATGAGTGTTTAAAATTTATGGTTATCAGTAGAATCATTCATTGGATAGCTAACCGAGGACCTCGAAAATACTTTTTTTCGCCTTGTATCTTAGTATTTCTACTCACGCACCCAGAATAATAATAATGCATAATGTGAGGTGATGAAGCATAACTATAACTGCCTAACCGTCCACACACTCACTCGTCACCCTCGTGGTGATATTGAAAAACACTGGGAATAATTATTGATCAGTTGAACAAAAGTTCATTGCATGACTACATGGTGCCAAAATATAAGAAACAACTCTATCCTAACTGTCATATATTGTTTGAAATACTTATTGCCAAAGTTAATTGTTATATTATATACCTACTTGGCATTCCTATTTCGATATACTCGTTTCTTGCCACTTGCTACATGACTTCGTAATAATTCCAATTCAAAACATTTTCAAATAAGCAAATATAACCTGCTAGCCTTTAGGGAGCGCCCACAATGCCAAATGCTACCATCACCAGCTTTAAATATGTAATCCGATCAGCATGCACGTTACATAAACTTTTAAAATAATTAACAACGCTCTGCTGCAATACTTTTGTTACGTGACTATAAGGATATAATGTAACATACTATTTTTTTTAAAAATGTGATGTGCTCCTGACCAACCAACCCATTCTACCTATTCCCTGTATATTACAATGTTACAATGCTGCTGATGACATAGATATATTGGTATACAGTTTCTTTCTTGGTATATCTAAATGATGGCTATTTTGATAAGAAAAATTGCAATTTTCATGTATTGGATCATCACAAAAAAGCAATGTCGATGTCGTTACACTTATTACGGATTGTTGTGGCATTCGAAATCTTTTTTGAAAAATGAGCCCTTTAATTTTTTCACAGATGGTTAATAATCTCTTCATTTGTGCAACGAAAAGGTGCTTAACCAAATAGGTAGCGTTACACCGTTGCACACTACCTAACTAACAAGCAAGGTAAAGGAGACGTAACCGCGGATGTACATATTAATATGCATGCTTCCTTTTAAATTAAATAGCAGTTGCAACTGCCGGTTCAATTTAAAAAATCATTGCAAACCTTTAGAATTAAATCTTTTGTTTACAATAACTTTGCACACAATAATTTGACTTGACAAATTGCAATCTTGTGATGATCGTGTGGGGGCCACAGTAGTGACCATACTATTGACCACATGTAAACTTTCATTGTGTTGCGAAAATTTGGATTGGAAAATTGTTTACTGTGTGATAATTTAATGTAACAAGTACTTACATACGTTTCAACTTTGTTCAAATAAACGCTTTCTTCATCATCCTCTTCCACCACGCCATTGTCAAAGTTTAAGTTTGGTTTTTTTAAATCCTAGTTTGGACACAACAACGGCCGACAACCGTTTATGAATAATGATGAATAATGGACGAACACAAAAATGGGCGAGTGTAATCACTACAATTTACGAGAAGCGCATTTGTTAAATGCATAGTCAGCATTTCAAAGGTCTCATCATGGGAGGTTGTGAGCAACCTTTGCAACGCATCTTGATGATCCCGTTCTTTTCTGCTCGTGTATTTTTGTGTCCTGCGACGCATGGCCACAATAGATGAGAACAAGCTTTGTGGGGACTTAATTACAGTGTTTATATGATGCTGACCTAAACAAATTACAATTAACTTTTCTAAGGAGGCGACTCGGCTATCTAGTAATCTCTGTTTTGGAAGGAGCGTGAACGTGGTGACTGTCACTGACGACGGTGGCATGTGTTTCCTGCAAGTGCAAAAATACGATTGACCGTGCCTTTCGTTTCGACACGGTGATTTGATTTCTTCCCTGATAAGGATTTGTGAAGGAAACTGCTGAAGAAAAATGAGAGTAAGCACTATCCAAGAAGAAGAGATTTATTTTCATTAGGCAAGTTGATAACCACCGCCAGAGACTTCATTTTTCCTCATGTCCTCTTGTCTGCTAGTTACTCAACAACTTAGGACAAACTCCTACTCAGGACAAATTTTTTGTCAAGTGTTAAAATGTAGTTGAGTGACTCATTTAGAAAAAAATGAGTATGTGGATTTTAAGGTGACATTTACTACATAAGCTTATCACATAAAATTTAGTATGCCTCGGATAACCTCACCGTTCCGGAAACATTCGGATAGTTGGTTTGTTAACACGATTGTTGGTTCCAATACAAATGGGTAAGATTTTAAAAAGATGTTTTGCTCGTAGTCATATTATTTTAATTTTGTGAAGTGAGTAATTCATTTTGTGTGAATGTAGCTCGCAACATGGTTTCCATTCCAAACGATTGAGTGGTCAAAATGAAGTGCATGCAAGAGACCCTGAATCAAAGCCTCCAGAAGCGTTACGAAAAGATGGACATGCGTCTTTCTCATCTCTTCTTAGACTTTTGTTATGGAAGAATTTTAAACTTCTAGTCCGCAATAAGCTCAGCACTGTAGCTGAACTTTTGTTACCACTTATATTTACAATTCTAATTGTGGCCATAAGGTTCTTTGGAGCCGAAACTAAAAGATTTCACAATCCTACAATATTTGACCCATTTGAACCGTCCATTATTCCAGGGACAATTCAATCATGCTGGTAAGTAAATTGAAAACAAAGAAAGTTTTGACAGAAAAATCGAGATACATGATATAAAAATTAGAGTGCGTCATTTGTTTGGGATTACACAGCAATCAAATTTATTTTACACCAAATACCCCACTGATCGAACGTCTTATGGATCAAGTGCAAAGAAAGCATTTCAACAACAGTGATTTACATTATTCATGTTAGTCATCATTTTCTTAATTCTTTCATGTTTTACGAACAATCTACCCTGCCATTAAGTGATTAAACATGAAATTCTGTCTTTGTGTAGTTATCGGATTTGAAACGGAAAATGATCTCCTTCGAGCGTATGCGAATAGTTCCAGTGGTATGTATGTTGAAAACGAAGATGGTGAGCTGTCATCAACAGTTTTGGCTGGAATTGTGTTTACCAGTGAGCTGGAAGGAAATGGTACAAGATTTCCGGATAATATTGAGGTGGGGCAATATAAGACTTTCTTTTCTCACACGACAAGAATAAGCGTATCAAAGAATTTTAATTAAACATTTTTGTGATTTGAAAATGTGAATTTACAGTATAGTTTAAGATTTCCTGCAGCCTTGCGCAGTCAATCAGGATTGCTTGGAGAAAGGTTCACGTTTGGAATGAAACAAGCTTGGTTCACAGAAATTTTGTATCCCATCATACAGCCATTTGGACCAAGAGCAAAAGACCAACTTAGTGGAGGAGAACCAGGTAGGATACAAAATAATTTAATATGATTTGCGTCTTAATTTGCGTAGGCTTCTTGTTGATTATCATGGATTTTATACCTGGTAGGTTACTGGACCGAAGGATTCCTTTATCTTCAAAGCGCATTGGAAAGTGAGTTGTTGAGTTTTCTTTCCAGAAACAAGGAACCCACAACGCCTTCCATTTTCCTTCGTCGATTCCCGTATCCTGCTTACTTGGAAGATGAGTTTCTCGTAGTCCTCCAACCATTTCTTCCACTTGTACTAATCCTTTCATTCATTTACACTGTGACAAGCATTTCGAAGACGTTGGTCACAGAAAAAGAAAACCGTATTCATGAGTCAATGAAGATGATGGGGCTGACGAATTCACTGCATTGGACAGCATGGTTTATAACTTTTTTCATAATGTATGCCTTGAGTGTGCTACTGATCACAATACTGCTTAAAATTCATCTGGGAGAGACATCACAGTCTTCTGGATTGTCAGTTTTGCCCAAATCTGACCCAACTCTAATTTTCTTCTGCTTGCTGGTTCACGGATTCCAACTAATTAGTTTTTGTTTCTTCATTTCATCTTTATTTAAGACAGCAAACGCAGCAGCTATTACAGCGTCTGTTTTATGGTATGTAGGCTCTAGAGTTATATATGTAATCGTTAAACCATAAAAGGTTGTACGTAATTTTTATAAATTTTGCACAGGTTTATGATGTTTCTACCATTTCCCTTTCTACAACCACGATACTCCATTTTGTCCAGTAGAATAAAGATAACATGGAGTTTATTTACCAACATGGGCATCAGTTTCTGCTGTCAAGTGTTTTGTATGTTTGAAGGAAGTGGCGTTGGTGCCCAGTGGCGTAACATGTTTAATGGAGTCACACCAGATGACACATTTTGCATAGGGGATTGTGTTCTTGTCATGTTATTCAGTGGTTTTGTGTACTTTGGAAGTGCAATATATGTTTGCCTAGTTTGGCCTGGAGAATTTGGAGTTGGAAAGGAATGGTACTTTATCTTCAGTGTAAGTCAACTAATAAGCATGATTTTTTTTCACATCGATAAAACTTATATCAGAAACTTGATTTGATTGCTTGACATTTTACGTGCTTCTCAGAAAAACTTTTGGCTGGGATCGACAAATACTGTACAATCACCACTGAGTAATGATGTCAATGAGAACATGCCGGAATACTTCGAGCACACCCCCAAATCTCTTGTACCAGGAATAAAAGTGCATGGCTTGAAGAAGAAATTTGGAGAAATTACTGCGATTGACCACCTTAGCATTACAATGTATAAAAATGAAACTTTTTGCTTGCTGGGAAAGAATGGTGCTGGAAAAAGCACACTTGTTTCAATTTTAACAGGTATGGAACAAAATAAAAATTTTATCATTGGAAAAATAAGCCTTACTCATAACAAATCCATGCTAAATTTTTAGGATTGTATCCCCCAACTAATGGTACTGTACTGGTCAATGGGAGAAATACAAATGAGCAATTGGATATTGTTCGTAGAAATCTTGGAGTGTGCCCACAACACAACGTTTTATTTGAAGATTTGACTGTACAAGAGCACCTTGAGTTCTTTACAACATTAAAAGGCATGAAGGGAAGCGCCATGCGTGACGAAGTAAGCAGGATGATAACATCGATTGGACTAGCTAACAAGAAGCACGTCCCAGTAAAAATGCTGAGTGGTGGAATGAAAAGAAGATTGTGTGTTGGAATTGCGTTCTGTGGAGGATCCGAGGTAAATCTACGTTTTTTTCTTATTGTTTTTTCATTTAAATTTTAAGCAATTTCAATCTAAAATTTGGTGTTCCCATACAGGTTGTGATTTTAGATGAGCCATCTTCGGGTTTGGATGTTCAAGCCAGGAGGGGAATATGGGATCTTATTGAAGCGGAGAAAGTTGGAAAAACTGTTTTACTTACAACACATTTCATGGAGGAAGCAGAATTGCTTGCAGATAGAATAGCTGTAATGGTCAGTGGACGAGTTAAGTGTTGTGGGTCACCATTTTTCCTTAATAAGAAATATAATGGTGGTTACAACTTAACTATTGTGACGGAGCGAGAAAGTTCAAATGACTCAAACATCACTGACTTGATCACGTCCTTCCTTCCGGAATCAATGCTAATCAGGGCTGCCGGAAAAGAATTGACTTATGCATTACCTGAAAATAAGTCAAATGAATTTTACACTTTGTTTGACTCGATGGAGAAACGACAAAAGGAACTTGGAATCGAGACTTTTGGGGCGAGACTAACATCCATGGAAGACATCTTTATCAGGTGAATTTTAATTCTAAAAAAATCATGCATAATTATTATCGCATGAAAATTTTAATTAATCCTTATTTTTGTCATGATTCCAGAGTAAACGCAAATGCACAAGATGAAAACTTATGTGAAACACCAACAAACTTGGAGATTACCTTCTTGAACGGTTCAAAGTTGAATAGCGAGTATATAGAAATGCCACAACCCCCACAATCTATTAGAAACAAGTCGACTAATTTATTGCTTCAACAGTTTTACTCGATGGTCATAAAAAAGCTGACACATGTCTGGAGACGAAAGGGGCTTCTTATTGGACAAACTATTGTACCAATGGGCTACTTAAGTGTGGTTTTACTAGTGCTTCGAACCATTCCAGGAATATTTGATCCACCTCCACATCGTTTTGAGTTGGATCACTATGAAATATTTGGAAGAACTGTGACTCCTATGCATTGCTCCAAACCTTCCAACTCCACCTGTTCCAGTTATAAAAATTATTTCAGAAAAGTGCACAAAATTATTGAGTCCATACCTTCCAATACTTCCCTTCCTTCTACTCTCATACAAAAACAAGATATAGATCTACCTGCATTTAATGCGAAATATATAATAGGCATGGATGATGAAACTTTTCGCAACGGCTCGAGAATAATAACGGGATACTTTAACAACCAACCTTTACATACACCACCGTTAGCCCTAAATGCCCTTACAAATGCCCTGTTAATGAAATCACAAACAAATCACACCGTTCATGTGACCAATCACCCATTCCCGTACACAAATTTGGATACCCAAGATACTGGAACATACTGGACGGTTGGCTTTCATGTTGGCTATAATACGGCGTTTGCTTTGACCTTTGTGGTTGCTGTGTTTGCAACGTTTATTGTAAAAGAACATTCATTAGGGGCAGCTCAACTTCAACGCATTTCTGGACTAAATCCTGCCATTTACTGGATTTCAAATTTTCTAGTTGACTTTTTGACCTACCTTTGTCCTTGTATTGGACTAATGGTAGTTTTTGCTGCTTTCTCAGAATCAACAGACTTTTTGAGTTGGGAGCTGCAAGGATATTTACTTGTTTTATTACTTGCATTTGGAATCAGTCTTATTCCCGTGGTCTATGTTATGGCGCAATGGTTCAGGGTGCCAGCAGTGGGATTCGCTGGCTGTGGCGTATTTTGTGCATTTTCAGGTAATACTCTCTTATAATCCTTCAATTTTTTAACTTTTGGATTTGTGTTTTTAATGTATATTATTCTTCTAATATTCAGGCTTCATTACAATTCTTACAATCACGGTTCTGGAGCTTCCTCAAATAAATAAACTGGAACTTGCAACAGTACTCCACAGGATATTTCTCATTTTCCCTACCTACGCTTTGGGACGGGGAATCACACAAATGTCAATTAACAAAAAACTTCAAGAAAAATGTGCTGGATTTAATCTGGAATATTTGTGTGATGCAGCACCTGATTCTTATTGTTGCCTAAAATGTGATTTTAAAATAAGCTAATTGTTTTAACGTAGTTAGTTGGATTCCATACATAGTGTAATGTGTGATATTAAATTTATGTTCACAGTAAGACCAAATTACATGGATTGGCAAGAAGTAGGAATCGGTAAAAATGTGGTATACATGCTCTGTGTTGGAATCCTGGCCATGATTACATTGGCTATAATGGAAAGTAACTTAATGAAATGGTTAAATAGGTATACGATGAAAAACATTCATAATTATTATGGAACTCAAGAGACTGCTAACGAAGAAGAGGATAAGGATGTGAAAGTTGAAAGGGAACATGTGGAATCAAAACAGGTTGACTATTCTGACGGTTTATTAATAAGGTAAAAAAAAAACTGTGTAAAATTTTACTTCTCGGTTACGATGAAGAGAAAATATTTATATTGATCTACGTATTCTACATTTTGTAGCGACCTAACGAAGTCGTATGGGTCATTAATTGCCGTTAAGGGGTTAACTGTTGGAATCAAGGAAGGAGAATGCTTTGGATTATTGGGGTATTGAGATACATACTATACATACATAAGCCTTAAATGCTCCATTTTACATTTGATTATGGCTAACCAAGGCTTTAAACTTTGTTGCAGTACCAATGGAGCTGGCAAAACATCAACATTCAAAATGCTGGTTGGAGAAATTACACCAGACTCTGGCGATGCGTATATTTCATCATACTCCGTAACTAATGAGCGAAGAAAAACTCACAAACTTATAGGATACTGCCCTCAATTCGATGCCTTGCTGGGAGAATTAACTGGCCGAGAAACTTTGATCATGTTTGCAAGGCTTAGGGGAGTAAAAGAGAATGAGATCAGTGATATTGTGGAGGCCTTATCGAAAGAACTGGTGTTTGAACAGTACCTTGACCGAAGAGTTCAAAGTTACAGGTTGAGTACAAAAAATGCTAATGAAATGATACTTTAGAAATTTTTTTAAACATGGAAATCTGTATTTTGCAGTGGGGGCAACAAGAGAAAGTTATCAACTGCCGTAGCATTGATTGGAGCACCTAAAGTAGTACTATTGGATGAACCAACTGCAGGTGAGTAATGCGTTTCGATTTACAATCATTAAGTTCAAATTGGAGCACGCAGGAAAACCTTAAATTATTTTATGATCCAGGGATGGATCCAATGGCAAGAAGGCATGTTTGGTCAGCTATCAGCAGTCGTATGAGGGATAAGAGAACTTGTGTGGTACTCACTTCACACAGGTATATCTTGATATTGAAACTTCTTAAATTAATTTGTTAGTGAGATTTTTTTTAATGATGAATCTGGTACTATTATCTATCAGTCTTGAGGAGTGTGAAGTTCTGTGCACTCGAATAGCTATTATGAAGAATGGCCGTATGCAATGCCTGGGCTCGCCCCAACAACTAAAGCACAAATTTGGAGATGGGTTTTCTATCGTGGTACAAATTAAGGGAAATACTGGAGGAACTGACGGGAAAGAGCGTTTACAGGTTCATAAATTTATACTCTTTAAAAACTATATAGATGCAATGTAAATGCAACTTTGTTTCTGCATTGTTTAGCGCAAAATGTCCAATCTGTCTCAGCTTTCATCAACGTCTACAGTTTCTTCCGTTGATACTAACCATTCTATGCAAATTATCGACTCGTATGTCAGGTCATACTTCCCACCCACTATAGAATGTGTTCTAACATCCTCTCATGCAAACTACCTTCATTATCATTTAAAACAACCACATGTTGGTGACGGTGAAACAAATAATGTTAGCTGGTCATCTTTGTTTAGGACTATGGAAAATGTCAAAGAATCAGCGGGAATAACTGCTTATTCTATTAGTCAAATTAGTTTAGAACAAGTGTTCCTATCTGTTTAATAAAAAGTTTTCTTATTCTGGATACTTAAATGTTAAAATTACATATAATTCCTTACACTAAACTCTTACAGTGCTACGATGTTTTACGAGAAATTAGCTTAGTTTTTCGGTAATATCAATCATCCCCGTCCCCATCATCGTCACTACAACCGGCAATGGAATGTCCTGGAAGGGGAACATTCACATGCGGTCCGCTCATAATGAGGTGAAAGTCCACATTATCTGGATACTCAACTGGCGGCAGCATCTATTTAAGAAATTGTAGCGTAATTATTATGTTCATATGTTGCCAAAAATTTTTTTTACTGATTTCCTCACTGATAAAATAACTGCTATCATTCATACCTTAGGAGTGAGAAGGAAATACTGCGGAGTATTAGGCCCTCTAGCCAGTGAACATAGTAAATTGAAAAATCTAGCCTCATTTGTAGCGTCCATACCCTAAAAACAAAAAGGATGGAACACCGTGGTCAAATATGATTCTTCAATTCTTTCTTTCTTTCTTTCTTTCTTCAAAGATCTTTAATGTACTTTTAAGAAATACACATGTGTTTACCTGATTGATTTCATCAATTACACGGAATGGTACAATAGTCAATTCCTGTAGTGCCAAAATGTACAGCGCAGTAGAAATAACTCGCTCTCCTCCACTTTGTAAGGCACATCCTTTGCTACCCCCGAGCTCAGATAGAGGCTCCGATGAACGAAATTTCACAAGGATCTTAATTCCATACTTCGAAAAGTCATTCTAAAATTCGACATTTAAATATTGTATTGAAACAAACACCCAATTCCGACATCTAAAACTTAAACTTGACATTAATCATATATCACACACCTCATCTTCTCCCTTATGAAGCTGCACTTCCCCAGCACATCCCATATTAGCGAAAAATCTGCCGAAATTTCGGTTAACTGTTCCAATCAGGTCCGTCAGTGGGTTTAACCAGGCAGCTTTCTCTCGTTCAATCTCCTGCTTAATTTCCGCCAGGTTACGCTCCGCACTATCTTTTTCTTTCTGCAGCTCCGTGATATGACGCATTTTCTCGTTATAATCACGAACAATCGACGGATCAGTTTCCAAAAGAAATCGAAGCTACAAACATCAATTAGATAGAGAAGATTACACAATGATTTTAATTGAATATCCCATTACGTGACACATCACCAAACAAGAAATACATGTTAAATGATAACCGTTTATATTACCTGGACGTTGGCCTGATTCAATTCCTTTTCCAACTCTTTCTCAGTTACTTCCCCATTCACTACATCTGGCGGTGGTTCAGTAGCGCCATTTGATTTGGCAATCGCTTCTTTCTTCTGAGCTTCGGCCTCTCGAGCAGCAGTTTCCACTTGTGGAGTAAGTGCTCGAATTTGTGCTTCGCATTGGTTTACCTCTCCTTTCATTTGTTCAAATTCCGTTGTTCGAGAGATTATACGCGTCTGAAGAAGGCTGCTCTGCCGACGAAGTATAATTGGCTTCATTCCGTTGTCCTTAGCCATTTGTACTTTGCCTGTTACGAAGTCTGCAATGCTTAATAACTTCCTACGATGCGCCTATTGACAAAAGGAGAAACAGTTTTAAAATTCTTTAAATTCTTACGCTACACATTGACTAACTTTAATAATCAATGAATGACACACTAAAAATAATCAAACAACGGCATACCAAAATCGCATTCTGAGCATTCATTTTCAATGTTTGCAAGTCCTTCTTTTCTCGTTCAAGGGTGGATAGTTGCTTCTTCGCTATTTCCATTCTTTGCTGCAGATTCTTCCTGTACTCAACACGGGCATTAATGTCTCTGATTTTATCTTCCACAGTTTGCCTTTCTTCCTCAAGCTCTACCTTCCTACCAGCTCGACTACGGACTTGACCTTCGAGTTTCTTATCCTGTGACTTCCACTGAACCACACTCTCATGAAGGCGTTCTTTTTCTTGGGCATTGATTTCAGTTGTCATTACACGCGGTGAAGGAAGACCGTTGTAAGACAACACCTTAGATTTGGAGTAATGCGACTGACGAATCGCGAAACTGCTTTTCTCTGTAAGAGCAAAGAGTGAAGTTTATAGATTTAAAAAAATCAAGATGTCAAAAATACACTGAGCGTTGTTGGCTTTTACCTGTATAGAAAAGATTCAAGTTAGTTTTTTCTCCAATATCCTGGAACAGCTTCTCAGATAGGTCAGTGCCAATCAAAACTTTTTCCAAATGAAAACGGTCATGAAGATAGCTCACATAGTACTCAGGTCCTTCAATGAGATCCATAATTGTTTTAACAAAACCCCATTGTCTGAAAATAGTAAGAGCACATCGAAACGAGGTAATTAATGTCAACCTACCTGTAAATCTTCCAATGAATATTGATGTATTTTTGAATTCAAGTTCTTACCTCATAAAATCTGCATCGTACGGAGACTGGGGTTTTTGGAAACCTTGCCGTGGTCCTGCATAGTGAGTAACGGAAACACGTTTCCTTCGCTGTTCATTCATTTGCATCATGATCTCAACGTCATCTTTGTCCTCACAAAAGAAACCGTTCAACTCAGGGAATCCAACATGCCGTTCCAAAACACGTCCGTATTTTAAATCATTCACTGATAAATGAAGTATCATCGGTTCGTGGATTTCTCCTTTGAACTTAGCTTTGTTTTCTGGTCTAGCATAGAAATTCACAGCTTCATACACATCTGGCTGGTCCATCTCCAAATACTTCAATCGTGAAACTCGTAAGTCATCCATGCGAGAGAGCTCAGACTCTGCCTTCCGAATTCTATTTTGCAGAAGTCTGCGTTCACTTTCATCTCTGAAAAACGAATAAAAATTGTTATTTGCTTTCAATTAAAATTAGTTTAGAATAACTTTACCAAAAACCGAAAATCTGTACCTTTCATCCTCTCCGTTGATCTCCAAAATGCGGTCGTCCAGCCTTTTAATTTGAGTTTCCAAATCCATCAATTCCCTGTTCAATCTTGCATCATCCATGTCTCCTTTAACTCTGATCTCCTCCAACTGTTTCTCGCAATCACGGATTTTCGTGCTGACGTTCTTAACTCGTGTTAACCTATCTGACTCCGACTGTTCTTGCTCAGTATACTTTGCTTGTTCTTCACTAATGTAAGCTTCAACTCGATCAAAATCTCCTTCAATTTTTCGCTTAGTATCATTGATTAATACACCATTAGCACTTCGGATTCGATTGAGATCAACGCGATACTTAGCCATTTTACTTTCCAGAAAATCCAGCGATTTTCGGAGAGGAGCTAACTTTGCTTCTTCTGCCTTTTTCATATTCCTTGCTCCTTCCAGTTGCTTCTTCAAGAGCGAAAAGCTGTTTCGAGCTTTCACATACGTCATCCAAGTTTTCTTTGCAGCTAAATCGGCAATCTTGTTTTTCAATTGTTCTCTATCGTTGTAATTCTCCACATCCTTCTCCAAACGTTTTGTATACTGCTGCACTGTTTTCAAAGAGTTAGCATGAACCTTCATGTTTTTCTCAATTTCCTGGTGTGTTACAGTCAACTGGATAAGATTTTCATGGCGGATGTACAACGTGTCGTTTCCCAAAGCTTTTTGTGTATTTTGCAATAAAGAAAACGAGTCCATTCCCACAAAATCTTGAACTCGGTCTTGAGGAAGAAACTGACACAAGTTGTCCAATTGAATGTTAAGCGAGGCAGTTAGTTCTTCGATCACTGCAGGATTTGTCTTCTTTCCTTGAAAAAACCATGTCGTGTTTGTACTTGAAGGGGAATCCTTAATATGTCGCTTAATGACATAATTTGACCCACCGGGATTAAACAGTTCGATCTCAATTGTAGCAGACTTTGCTCCGTGACGGATATACTCCCTCAACTGAAAGTAAAAAAATATAGTCGGAACTTAAATACTGCTTGTGCCAGAACTTTAAACTAGGAAACCTAAAACAGTTCAAAGATTTTATGTCTTACCGCTGTAGCCCGGCCCAAGATTTTCGGTTTTCCTGCCAATCCCAAGCAAATAGCGCACACAATCGTACTTTTACCAGTTCCATTAGGCCTATATTCACAAAATATCAGATATGATATAACATGTGAATGTCTCAATTGGAATTGGTTATTCTCATATTCATAACATAACTGCTATTTTTAAAAATCCACTTACCCTAAAATCAAATTTACGTGAGCTCCTGCCCTTAGCTCAGCATGATGGTAGGTCCTTTAATAACGAAATAAATGTCACAGATTAGTATAGTATTTCATATCATATGATTTGAAATTAGTAAAAAAATTCAATGAAATTATACTAAACACTTATGGAGATCAGTACTTACATAAAATCCGTTACACGTAATCGGACAACTGAGCCTTTGCAGCCATCATAAGATGGCAGCGTCTTAATGTACGTAGTTAACTGCGCCGGATTTAACACAACCATTTTTTCGCCTGAAATACATCAAAAAATTGAAGGTTTTGTATCACTGAATATCAAGCTTGATTTCCTATTGTTAATGGATGATGAAAAGACTTCAAAGTTCAATCGGAGCCTTTAAATTTCAATCAAAAACGGCCCTGATGATATATTTGTAAACTTGTTTACCTTCGAATAGTAATTCCGGTCCGGATAATTAGATTAGAACATCGTTCGAAAGCAAAACAAATTAAAACACCGCAATTCGTAGTGTTAGTGTTATTCCAAGTTGTGATTCACTGACTTCAACTATAACCAACGTAGATTTTTTGAAAGGACAATGAATACACAATACAAAGTCAGTTTGAATGTCTCCAATAACACTGGTCAAGTGAAGTTCACTGAACAGAAACAGTACAGTGGTAAAGTACCAGCACCAAACCTCAAACCACCACCACTTAACTGAACAAGATGAAGAGTGACGATCGTGTCTTCAGAGAAGGTTACGATACATCAATTTAAACGAAATTTCTAACTCACTAATCAAATTTAAATTCCTAACTTTTGCACTTTCGCAACACCTAACCCCTTGATCCTTCCCACAAACAACTACAACGCAACGCAAGCATCTGAGCGACTCTGAGCTGTGCCAGAGAAACAGAACCGAAACAAAACACTGCTTTCTCAGCTCCCTCCTTTTCATATTTCATGTGTGTACATTTTTCTTTATACCTTTGTACTAGTACTGTACGTGTATTCTCGAGGAGAGAACTGCTGCTTGTATGCTGCAATGTTAACTCTCAGCTCAGAAAGTTATGTCAAGTTAGAACCAGTTCAATGTTATCATCGCGCCACACCAGTTTGGGGCAAGTTGGCAATATTGGGTGCAAAGAAATGTATACTCCTTTTCTCTTTCTGCTAAAAAAGAGATCTCAGAAAATAAACGATTATGATTTAAACGATTATGATTAAATGTATATGTGATTTTATGACAGATATACATTTTAATTGTACGCCAAAATATTCTGTGCATCCATTCTAATCACTAATCACACTGCACTGCGTAAGTTAACATATAGCCGTAATTTGGTTGATGAAGATGAAAGTAATGCAATATGTACTATGTCATATGTACCGAAGCCAAAGCCAAGTGAAGTACCCCATATAAGTTCCTTCCAAGCACGAGGAAATTACATGATTGAAGAACACATGATCATATTTATGAACATCTGAGAAAGTTGAGTGAAAGCACGGAGCTTTGCTTGGTTTGACCACGAAATCTCTTATCGGTTTCACGTAAAAAACGCCTTTGTCAGTCTTCGAAGTAGAGCTTGGAATCGGGACCCGAAATCTCCGGGTCCCGGTGCCCGACCGAGCCCGATTTCGGGTACAGTTCGGGCTCGGGCATGTTTTACAGAGACTATTGGGCAACGATCGGGTTATACACAACCTGAGAATTCATATATCGG
>JAQIWN010001393.1:0-20994 GCA_034699025.1 Entomobrya cf. arborea Gr-Col-00668
CTACAAGCGTCGTATACATCTACTCATTCGCAATTCGGTAGTTGGTTTTCAGAGTTTTTACACTCTTCTAGTTATTACTCTTTTACCTTCATCTTGTTTTTCTTAGGGATCTTGTTGTTTTCTTTCACCTTCACATTACTTGGTATTACAATCCATTTACTGCTGAGCTGAGGAAATAAAGTGGATTGCTGAGTAATAAGCAATAGTACCCCACTACAGCTACATCTTCATTTCGCACTTGGTTAGGCTTAGTACTTTGTAACAATAGTCTATTTTTTCCTTTCCTATGGAAAAAATTGAAGTGGGTATTAGACACCTTTTTCTATACATACTTTTCTCGGTATCTAAGAAAGCCACTGGTCCATATACACAAGCACTACATCAAAAAGGAACTCAGTTCACATGAATTTACGAACTCGGTGCATTGCTCTAAATTGATGAAGAATTCACGAGGAAGAGGAAGCTCCAATGAAAATGAACTTGGTTAGTGAAGGAAACGAATTTCAGTCTATTTTTTGTTAGTTACTTGGTTGGAAGCAACTCTTCTGCACAACACATTCCCTCATTCTTTCCATCTTTCTCTCCTTCTTATACACTGCATACCGACATGTGTAATTAACTGAAGTTGATTCATTGGCTTAGGTTCTGGCACATTGTAAAAAATCTAAATGTAACGAGAAAAAAAACAAAGCTTAATAACTTACGTAGATTTTACCTTTGTGAATTTTAAAATTGTCATCATAAAAAAACTAGAACCAAAGATTTTTTACATGTCTTAACGCTCCGTTTAACCTACGTAAGATTATTCTCTTCAAGAACACCACTTCTATGAGTCTATTCTTTAGTCATATTGCTAGCAGTTTTATTTTAAAAAGTAAATATCACAATAAAGCATAAAAAAGTCACATTTAAACATTGTAAAACTACGAAATTTTTTCCCCTTATTCTGATTTTGACTTTTCTGTTACTACTCTTTTTAATGCCTAATCTGTCTTTTGTCTTCTTTGATGCACAGTTTTAATACTATGCGTGACTCATTCAACCAACTAAACCTTCTTTTTTCGTCACTGGCAACTTCCTCTACTGAAATAACATGATATTCTTACACAGAACATTAAGCGTAAACATTCCCTACTTCCATTTTCTATCTATCCTTCTACCACCAACATTTTTTTGTTTATACACACTGGGTGCTTATATAGGCATTATGTCAACCAACCATCATCAGAGCAACAAAGTTGACAAACATATACAACAGAACATTCGATAATGAACCTTCTTAAAAGCTATTTTTTACACTCGGCACCTAACAAACCTCAATAATGTATCTTATCCGTGAGGGCCACGACACATAACGCAAGGCAAGGTACACGAACAAACGTAATACATCAACATCAAAACATAGTTTCTCGGATTCCAATAAGAAGATACCCAACCTCGAGAGTACAAAAGAATAAGAAAAAGATAAAAAAATGTTAGTTTTTTTGTTTCTTGAATCCACGAAAAAGTAGAAACCGGATTCGCTTTCTATCTCTTTACAGATTTTACCGACCCCAGTCTCTGGTCTCGGTGTGTTCTTATAATCTTTTGTTCTTCATCTTCGCTGTTCACTGCTCTCTCAGTGTTTTCGGTTTTTGTTTGCTCCCTTTCTCTCTTTCTCATCCGTCGTGTTAAGTGATGTTGACGTCCATATATACCACACTATTATATGCCTCGAAACATAAATACTTCAATGCACTTGTACCGTGTAGTATATAGAATCAGATGACAGAAATAACAATAAAAGCTAACCATATAGCACTTATACAAATATACTTTTTATAACTCATTTCCACCACCACTGCTTATTTTTCTTACTCATTCACTCACATCGCATCACCTCGCCTCTCATGAGTCAGTCGCCAAGAAAAAGTGTCTTAGGAAAAAAAGAAGCGCAAAGTAAAAGTGGCATTACTGACAGTACTACAGTCATTTTTCTATTTTCTGTTGAATACAACGCGTCATTATTTTTATATGTATATTTGAGCGAGCAATCATCATTATCATCCTGTACTATTTTTTCTTCTTTTACTTCGACATTCTAATCTTTTTTGTCCTGCTTGATTGTGAATCTTTTTGGTGTCTTATACTTTGTCTTTGTTTTTATTCATCTTCTTCCCCTTCATCTCGTCTTCGTATCTACAGCCACTCGACTCCTGAATCTTCACTCTTCACACAACTGTTTATTTATTGCTCTGTTGTATTTCCTTGCAACCTGAGAGAGTGTATCATTGTCTTTTTTACGACTTTTATAACAATTCTTCACATAAGTTCAATAAGTACATTTTTTATGGATACGCGCAAGCCAACGCAGCATTTCTCTTATTGTACATAAGTACAAGTGAAAAGGTGGTATGCATTAGTTGCATTCTTTTTAATATACGTAATATTTTAACGAAGGTATTTGCTGCATAAGCAAGCATATATATACATGCTATACACAAAAAGACACAATTGAAAAATAAGTAGGAAAATTACTTTTTCACTGGTTGATTACCTACTATAAACGAATGCCAAATCCTTTTTTCTCTTACACCTCTCATTAAAAACGTTAGCCTATTTATAACTGTAACAAAAGGATTTTGTATATTATTTACAAATTCTCGTCCTAGTAATTTCTACTGTGTTCTTAAAAGATCATCATCGTCACATGCACATATTACACTTTTGAAGCAGCAACCATGCGTCACCGCATTTCTCTATCAAGCTCTTTTGTAAATAGAATGAAACTTAAACTTGTTCAAATAAGACTGTTCTCCTGTTTTACCAACCACGCTCTTTTGTCTCTTAACCGAACTCTCTGGAATGGAAGCATATCGAAAGTGGAAAGATTTTCAGTAAAGTTTTTAAAATCCACTCAAAAAGCAACGTATTATATCGTTTTTTTTGCAATTCTCAATCCGAGTACAATGTCGTTCTTTGTTTTATAGGTGTACTTAACAAGAATAGTATTTTATACGAAAACGCTAAATGTTTAATTCAAGTAATTTGTTTTCAGTCTTATTCTATAAACAAGTATAATTATAGTAATTTTACGTTAGAAAATCAGTATGTTGAGTTTCATTTAAAACATTCTTGCTTTCTTCTGTCAAATCGTCTAAAATAATAAACAATGAAAATAGAAACTCTGGTAAAAGCACTGCACATAAGTTTCACAGTTAATCCTTCGTACCACATACTAATTTATTCTTTATTTTTCTTGGCATGCACTCTTAAAACACAACGAATAAAATAACACTTTAGAACTATCAAGCGCTTTACGGAAGGGTTAAGTTGGTTATATTTATGTCTACATTTAAATAATTGGATGACAAAAAAGCCATAGCCATCAGAGTTGCAATACGGCACGGTTTGAGTGCGTCGCAGCACCCTTCAATTTCAAATAATAAATTTTCTTCCGGTCAGATATCCCAAGCAAACACAATACAGTCAAATAAAAAGATGTAAATGTCAACCTTTGCAAAAACAATTTCGCATTTATCATCATCAACACAAACTCCAATTCAACCAAAACGAGGTGAACATACCAAGGAAAAAAATAAAACAACCATATTCCCATATAAAGCAATAAACATATACGCATAAATATGTACATAAATTACTTTCATGTACAAAACTTCATGCAGGTCTCTGGTAGTAGAGTCAACAAGAAATCAAGTAAAATGGTGGACACACAGATGTAGGACCAAGATTAGTAACATGATGTGTGCAAACTGTCAAATTTGCCCGCATTATAATTATAGCAAAGTGAGCAGAACACATAAAAAATCAAATACTCAAGTTCCATTTACCCAGTCAGTAAAATTACATTAGCAGGTAAAATGCCTACTGTTTATGTAACCATTTATATTACAAGAAAATTAAACAAAGCCCCTTTTAAGTACTACCATATCATAGACCATAACCAAAACAAATTTAACAACAGCGACTAATGTACAGAGACACGCACACGACAGACGACATACAAGCGAATAACTGAAACTACCCATAAACAATTTCAAAACCCTAAAAACCAAGACCAGTGCAACAAAATACAGCGATTGCATTCTAAGCCAGCTCTACACTACACACTTGTGTTATTTCAGCAGAACAACCGGAAAATTACACTCACGATACGGAATCGGTGCTGTACCAAATCGGGGTTCCTGAAGTAAAGGTCCAGGACGCCCCTCTTTTGAAGTACCTGAAATGAGGATCACATAATCTGTTAAAAAATGTACATAACATTATAATGAATGCAAATTGGATTCAACCATCATCCCAGAAGTGACACTTTGCTTTTATAAATGTGCACATGTTATTCTATAACATCATAATAATATCATAATATTATCCTGTCGTGTACTATTTCAAACAACCGAAACAAAACATCAGCCATCAAAACCCTGAAGAGGAGAGTGGAGCTCAACAGGATCAACCTCAATAATAATATAGTTTCTTTACAACAGTTTAGTTCAACTCATCCGGAAAACAACGTTGCATTTGTTATTATTTTACTGCATATTGCATGTCATGGCACTTGCGACATAACTGGCAGAATAGTGAGTAGAGAGAGAGAGAGAGAGAAAGAGAAAGAAAAAAGTGAGAGGAGAGGGAGCGCTAGAAAAAAAGAGGAAAAATTTATTACATGACGCTCACTTGACTTGACATGGTTTGATACTCTTTTTCTCTTTAAACATTTATAAATACATCCGCTTCCAAGATTACTATGTTTGCTTTGCTCATGTAATACAAATCGTGAGACATATAATGCATGTAAGTCAAGAGTAATAAGTATACCTGTTGTTCTTTTAGCTTAGAAAACCATGTAAATGTATATAATATATTTTACATAGATAATAAGAAACACCCATGTTTAAAAAAAAAAAAAAAAACTATTTATTGCGTACAAGACTGAGACATAAATGCATATGCATATTAAATTCTCCTTACTATAAGTATATAACATGTAAATTTTGTATTTCCCTTTTATTACAACATCGACACACAAGAAAATAATTACACTGCAAATTGCTACTTGGTTTCGTTTAAGCAGCTTCGTAACTAGTTTTCCACCAGCACCCCGGGAATATGATATTATTATTACTTTTATGCATATTCACGACGGAATAATGAGTACTCTACACTATAATCTTTACAAAATGTGTTTTATGAGAATTTCTATTTTACAACAACAAATTCATGTTTATAATACAATTTTGTACACAAAGTATTTTTATACTATAATTTCATTTTTTTAAAGTATACCTGGGTGGTGGTTGGCACATTCATTTTATATTTTCTTTATTCTCAATTATATTCGTGATATATGTGTAATGTTCTGCCAAAAACTACATTACTCCTCCGGTAAATAAATCCAAGCCCTGATAATTTGATAACGATGATGAAGGAAAATGGTAATGGGTGTGAGCATTTTATTGTGAGAGTGGCAATGGCAATCTCAATTCTCTTGTCTATATACTAAAAGCGTGCGTCTTCACATATTTATTTCATAAGATCCAAAGAGATTTGAAGTAAAATGAAGAATTCAGTAGCATCCAAAATCTCAGGAGCACTAGTTTACCTAGTACTCGAAGCCTTTTTGAAAGACGACCAGACTCTACAAGCAATGAAAATACATTAGAAATTATAGAAAAGAAAATCCATTTACCCCATTAATGTGGCTTGGTAGGATTGCATCACACAACGAAATAGGTAGTTATTATATAGTTGGTTGTTTGGTGCCGGGAGGTCTACCATATTTCACGTACTTCATAAAATAGTATTAGTGCCACGTAACCATATTATTAAGTTTTCTTGAAAGTTTCTATTCATCTGCTATGCCAAACTACCGCCACCACCCACCCACCATTATTCCTATTATTTGTACATCTTGTCTATAATAAACTTTTTTAAGTGTCTATCTTCTTTGAGTGGCCTCTCTTTTATCAAGTTTGATGCGCAACTCAAAACGGAACAAAGCTTTCGATGCATATTTATAGAGGCGCATACAAATGTACGTTTATATAATGTGATCATGATCACGACAGCAAAAACTAAGATAATGCGATAGAAGTGTGCGGATATCAATAATGAAGACATGCTTTTATAGTGCTTGTAATACAAGTGGAGTTGCTGCTGCTGTAGCTGATTAGAAATTACATTTCGCTTTGGCTTTGCGCTCATAATTTATGATCAAGTGGAATCTGCAGTACGCTCTGACGCAGCTTTGCACCTCATTTTAACTATTAACAGCTTTGTATTTGAAAAGGGGAGATGAATGAGTCCTTACACGAGCACAATACATTTACGGAAATAGAAAACAGGCAACTTGTGAATTAGAAACACTTTTTGGTTGATGTGACGTACGTCTAAGCATTGTTATTAATAATATTCATTTACCATTCATGAAATTACACCAAGAGCCACAACAGACATATAGCCTCTCTACTTTGGCTACTGAATTTTTCTGCCATGATTCCTGAAGGGAAATTCTAGCGGGTTGTAAATTTTGGTAAAACTAAAGCCGAAGAAAAAAATGAGCAGCAATAGTACAAGTTATGCATAGTTTTTGTATAAACAATGTAGGTATGCATATTATATTTGGAAATCTCTACAGAAAATATGCAGAAAACGGGTGAACTAACTGTGAAAGGAACCGTAGCTGTGTAGAGAGGATTATAATGAAACGTGAATTCTGAATTGAAGACAAGACCCCGGACCTTGTGTGAGTGAGTTATGGTGACAACCGGATTACAATAGGTTTCCTAATATAACGCCATGCCGTAAGCCAGTTTATACAAAATTGTGCATTGCATAGTTGAGCAACGAGTGAGAATGAAAACAGTCGACAAAACGTGTAGAGCTTTTGTGAAAAGACAATAGAACAATGTTAAGTATGTATGTAAAGAACAACGTAAAACTTAACACATAAGTGCGTTCTGTGTGCTTTATGCAGTTATGCACTTCTATTAAAATTAGAAGTGAAATATGAAAGTAAAATAGGCTAGAAAAGATGGATCAACGTTTGCTTACGATGTGTTTATACCTACGACAAAAAACTATTATTGTGCCTGCCAGTCTTGTGCTGTTGCTTTTCTTGCGACTGTTTTGCATTTAGATTTTTATTATTATATTCATATCATAGCAGCTGCCGTTTTATCCTAGAGATCTAACCAAGTAGCACTACACTACACCTCTTTTCTCTCACTCATATATTCAATACCAACCTGAGAGAGAGAGTCACAACAAGCAGGCACATTTTTAGAGTATAAACCTTAACAGAATTACGGAAAAGAGACGTTGTTGAACGTGTAGGAAGGAGAGGAAGGAAACTGGTGGAATAATTCTCAACGCTGCGTTCTGTCTGATTGTGAATGTTATTTGTTCTGACAGCACCATTACATTGCTTTTTGTACTATAACACGTTTCGTTATGATGGAATAAAAACAATGGAATATTTTGGAATACAAACAAAAAAATTCGCTTCTAGAAATAACATGGCTAGTACTAGATTGTAGATGCATACAATTTCTCGATAAAATAAGCAAAGCCACTGTATTCGACGAATTATACTTGTTGTGCTCATATTTTTTTCGGAACTGTCTACATTTATTGTAAATCTCCTCTTCTCGAACAACAAGCTTACTCTGAGAAAAATACGGTGATTTCGAGTGTCACAACCATTACATTTAAGCCTGTTGAAAGGAACCAAGTCAGATTATTGACGAATCAAAATGTACGACAGGGACATTACAGAAACACTTGAAACTATTATTCGATCCACTATTTTTCTTCTTCAAATAATAATTCTTATTCATTCATGTCGAGTAGTCTAGTCGTATACATTTCTCCTACTAATTTTCCTTTCACAGTGAAGTCAAGCTAAACCGAAAAATAAAATATAGAATGGTGACTAGACTGATGGTATCCACTTGTCTTACAGAAATTCCTACTAAATGTTGTGTATGTACTATTTTGAACCCTCTTCCTAAAGATATGTCTGCTTAAATCCTTCCAGCTAGCTTTCCAGACTCAAATGCCATACACCATTATGTCTGATTGTGTAAGCCAGCGAACTCGAAGAATTTTTATGCGTAACAAAAAGTTGAACAGTTAAATCAAATTCAAGGAATCATACTATTAAACAAGTAACACTATAGCAGTAAACTGTTCCACTATAAATGAATCGTAACTATTGTTTGTATGAGAATACCTAGACTATTACTTAAAATCTCTAGTAAAACTTTTCTTTCTCTAATAGCTTTACCAATAACACAGATATATATCTACAGTCTAGTCTACACACTCATCTGTCATGTAATACCAACTTTCCCGGTTGTACTCATTAAACTTTCTTTTTAGTTTTCGTAGTGGTCGTCAGCTAGGTATGCAATCTAGAGGAATGATGTAAAAGTGGCAAAACGATGGGATTTATTGCTGCTACTTTGACTTGCTCCTACACAACTTCAGTACAAAACTGTACAAGGCAAACGATTATTTCCACACAGGATTCCTGCTCCACAGAGAAATCGAAGTAATAGTCATTCTTGCGTAAGAAGAATGAAAATCTCCAATATCTCCGGACAGGCATGAGTGAGTAAGACCAGCAGGAGCAGGAGTACCAGTTCTTACATCTACCTACATGCATAACCATACATGCCTACATACACAAAACACTTACAATGCTCAACTGTGCGTACAGCCCAGAGAAATATTCCAATTCCCCATCCGCGTGACTAGGCGAATAGTTTTGAAATCACCTATTCTGATTCTTTTTTCCTGAGCTAGAAGCAGTAGTTGTATTACTACACATTCCATCACTTCACGGTACCATCATCATCGAAATTTATATATTATTCATAAAGGTGTACTATAACTTTACTGCTAATACAGCAGCATTTTCACATTCTTCTTCTACGTGTTTTATTATATCTATCTATTAATGTTCTATTATATCACGATAATAATAATAAATGGCTTTTTCCTGATTGTGGGTTAAGTTTTCTCCACCACAACTTGCCTCATCCCTGCAGATGTAGACGAACTCGAAGAATGTTGCTGTGGATGTGTTTTCTATGAAATGAGGCATACCTATCCACAACACACACTTTCGCTCTACTTGCCATTTAATACTGAAAGCTCACAGTTTGTACTTTGCAAAGACTACTTTAGGCATGCTACTCCCACCTTTCTACATGACTTTTATTAAGCCAATTCCCACGACAATTCCCTACAAATATTTCCTAATATTTTCTTCCATGAAATAACTTTTTTTCCTTCAGTTTAGTCGCTCCTTTTAGTCTTTAGTTCTCTCTTTTGGATCGATAAACATCCCAATTAGAGGAGCATTTTCCCTTCACAACTCTTGGGACATTTCGTGACATTACTTATGCTCAAACAACTTAACTCCATTGCAAGTTGTGTGTAAAAGCGTCTTATTTTCTGCCGTCCACTTTTTTCTTTCACGAAAAAGGATCTATGAAAAAACTCAACTGGTGCTCTAACGATAAGTACAGTTAGGGCGCTTGAGGCAAACGGAAACAGAAGTAAATAGTCAGCACGTCCAAAGGCTATACCAGAGTTTCTTACGTGAAAAGTAAAAGAAAGAAAAGTTATTTTGCTTTTGGTTGTGGTGCAATGACAGCGGTGGCTTCCACTAGAAAGGCAAGAGGGAAAGCGGTAGAAAAAAGGGAGCTAGGGTGTTATTGGGCGTCTCGATCGAATCGATAGCTAATTGCTTATGGGACCTCTACCACTACAGTATTCACCGCACAACCACTACCGTCATCATGATCATCATCATTACAGTCATCATATCATAACCAATGAACTAATATGTAATGTAGCCATATTATATTTATATTTATAGACTTATTATTCTGGCCTTGTAGTCATTTGTTTATATTTTATATGACTACATACTACATCGCTGGTACGTGACTGTACAAGAATTATTTATGAATAATTTCCTTCATTCTTCTTCTCAAAAAAATACCATCATCTCATGCCTATATGTAGTGTTCTTTACCCAAAATAATATTATACCATAAGTAAGCTTACACAATGCAATCAGAACCGAACATATTACCGTCTCGTGAAGCAATAAGAGCAATAAAAGCCCATCCTCTCAAGTTGAATGTGCTGCTGTGATTGTAATCCTTCTGAATGATTTTATGACCCTTGTTTCCACATTCCTCCACAATGCTCAGAAATAATACACTTTAGCAGCCCATTCTATTGTACTTATATTACCTATTACAGTAATGACATAGAAATATAGAGAATATGCTACGCACATTGAATTGATTGTGATTATTGTGGCTGTCCACAAAATTTCTCCCATCCTTTTTCTCACTTTCTCTCCCTCCTTCCCATTCTAGTTTAGATACTTTTTTGCATACCAATGTTTATTGTTATTCTTCTTTAGCCTCACTTTTACTTGTCTCTTTCTACTGAAGAGCATATGGTTAAACGGTAATGGTACTACTTTAGAAATAGCTGGTGAAAGAAAACTCTTGAACGTAAATTTATTTTACGGTATTGTCAATTGTACTGTTACTGCAGTGCATGCAAAATACCACAGACATTCAGTACACACAATAATTTCTATTCAATCCTTCTTTCCTCCCATTCCTCCTCCTCTCTCTTGCGCGCACACATAAACTGCTTCAATGCTCAATGCATAAACTACACCATCTCATTAAATTACACCAAAGTTAAAATATGCACAACAGTGACTTGGAAATATGTATGTATTTAACAATTTAATATATGTGCAAAACAAACACACATACATATGGTTGTATTTTTTAGACAATAAAAGAATAGCATATATAAAATACTTAAATTTTATACTTGACATAAAACAGCAATTATAAAAACGAGAGAAAAGAGTAGCAACTTACCCAAGTTTGGATTTGTGTAATCCCAGCTCTCCAAGTCATTCTTGTATACGTTCAACTTCGATGGCTGCAATGAAAAAAAACAAAAACGAGTTAGAAACGTGGAGGATAAAATGAAAATGTCAGTTTAAATCTCTTTTGCTTTCACCAAGCTTTCGACCAAACCAGACAACAACATGCATATAGCTTTCACCCTAAACCAAGTTATATATTTATATGAATTACGTACATACTACAACTACTTTAAAAGATGCTCGTTCTCTTCTATATTTAAAGGATGAGATGTTTTGTTGCTAGCTACATCGATGGTGGTGCGGTGGCAGCGGCACGTTCACAAAGAACATGCAACTTCAAATCAGGGATTACTCCTGTTACTTTTTATATGGTCTCATTATTTTATCAAAGTAAATCCTTTCCACAAACAACAGTTTTAGACTTTTAGTTTTTTGAGCGTAGTGCAGTGTTGCTAACAGCTTTAAGTTAGTACAAGTCTTTATGCTTTGCGGCTGCTGATGTGACGACTTGATTTTCTCTGTATGTACAGAAACCAGATAGAAAGACTTCAAAATTATAAATACCTAAATGCAATCTTGCTGAGTTCACTGGTACTCAACCAAGTAAACTTTATACACATAAACTAACAGAAGGCTGCATGTTTTTAAAACTTGCCAACCTGCAAAATCTTCTTCGTAACTCTTTTTATACCTTTTGCCTTTTCCACAAATCCTATGACCAAGCCCACGAACTCAAATGAGGAACATCATTATCATCTTTGCATCCCCATTTCATCAGCATATATACCTTTTTATTCAGAGCACCACACACATATGCCTCATTACGCATTGTATGATGAACAAAACTTCCAAAAGACTTTATCTTGGTATAAAATTGACCTGTCTTGAATTAAGGATATAAAGCATACAACATAAGTATGTATCTCTGGAGGAGACAGGCGGGAAATGGGAAAGTAATTATAGAACCAAGTGAAGTACTTAATAGAAATTTTCCTCGCTACGGTGCGCAGCTAATAAGGAAATGCTTTCTGTTTTAAATTAAAAAGGTATGTTATGCAAGCATACTATACAACACAACTACCTTATAGTAGGACAACATCCGTCCCACTTCGGATCTAATTTGACAGAACAACGCAACTACGCCATACATACCGCTTGCTGGTAAGCTGATCATGTGATCATATACCTAGGATTCAGTTTGACAGATTATTATTATTACAGATATTGGAAACCAGGATAACAGAAACAAGCAGATGATCAAAAAGGTAGGCTATTGTAGTCTTCCACTCTCTGATGAAATACTCAATTCCGTGAAATCACTCTGCATGATAGATTGAATATTCTCTGACGACATCATAATTCCACCCATTCAATGTGTAATGTAATGGGAGCACTTATAACATTTTGCATATTCCATATTCTCCAAAGAAGACAAGGCCCATTCATATTCATGTTTTCCATCATTTTACAAGAGAACAGTACAATATTATCATCCTCATGGTTGACGCAATCATACCAGCCACTAGGGAGTTGAGACTAGAGAGGTAAAAACGAAATATTTACAAGTAGAATAGAATGGATGAAGCTTGCGAGAGCTGAGTGAGTGCACTACATGGCTACATAAGATACAATCACCGCGCACCGGAGGAAATTGGAAGCAAATCTGCTCATAAATGCCTATCTACAACAACCACTTCTATTACTACCTATTTTCAGTATTCACTCAGCTTGCACAACACTAGAACAGTCAACGCTCTTATAACTTCAAAACTTATAAGCACTTTTTTACTATGTGTCTCTCTGTGTGCGTGGTATAGCATGGCACGATTGAGTTTGGCGGATCGGCAACATTTTGCCTTAACATGTTTTACTAACAACCCCAGCGGCAGCAGTCACAGCCACACAAGTAGTAATAGTTATGATGAGACATCAATTTCTCGTCTTCTTTCTTGGAATATTGTATACTTACTAGATACATTTATGAACACGTTTTGTACCGTGATAAAAATAATAATAGTACATGAAATGAAAGCAGAATAAGCAAACTACAAAAAAAATGGAGACAGAAAGGCAGCAACAGCCAGTTTTCTCATTTCACTCCTAGTTTCCCTGCACTTACACTAGTAATAATCATAATAATAATATCGAACGGCTAGAATGACGACAATGATGCCACCAAGCAAAAGGGAACGTATTATTACACATGGCTCAGAAAAGTAAGAACAGATTGCTGTGCAGTTGTTCTGCTCATCATAATAATACTAGGTATACATACTCATTTCATACAGCACCAGAACACCCCTCACTATCACCAAGCCATGAAAATGAACATGTCGTTGTCTCCAATTCCAGTCTCCGTGTATTCATCATCAATACTCACAAAATTATGTCGAAGTATCAGACAAGATGACTACGTAGTATGCATGTATAACTTTCTCTTTATCCATCCACCATGCCATCAATCTAGTATGGTGCATATGAACAAGCGTATAATATTTTTATATTTCTTTTTAGATTACTTGCGCTTGCTTCACCCACACGTACCAAAAATAGAGAAAATTGTACGTAAAATGTGAAAACTCATAAAACCTGGCATAAAAGAAGGCGGGTAGTTTTTAGTTAAATATATCGTAAGGTAATACCATGGCTTAGCATGGCGAAAGAGAATCATTACTTCAATTCAGCAATAATACCTATCTAGACTCAAGCTCTTTACTGTGTTTATATTTAGCTATGAAAAAAGGTACATAGCTTCTGGCTTGTCATAATAATAACAAAAGAAAAGCTAGCTTGCAGGATTTCATTCTTCGAACCCGTCAATATTTAAACTAAAACCCCCACCTCCACTATCCTCCGTAAAATAAGTGTGCAGCAATCTCCGAATATATCTACATAAAATAATATTTCTCAACGTCTCAATAAATACGTTTTTTATGAATGCATACATGTGCATATCTTAGCAAAGAGCAAAGAAGACTAGCAAAATTGAGAAGAACGAAGTAAGAAGTTGCAGAACAACAAAGAAAATGGAAAGAGAGAGAAAAAACAGGAAAATTATTGTTGGTGAAGTTGAGCTGTGGAAGAAAACATCAAGTTTTCAAACTAAACAGGACGACATTTTATTCAAACAGCCACACATGGGAAGAAGTTTAGCTTAGAATATGTGTATGAAAACTAATAGGAATTGAGCAGTGAGACGAAATAACTTCTTCATATGAGAGAAACAGAAAAAAACTTTCTTTTTTGATCTAACAAAAGAGAAAAAGCTGAAAGCTGGTAAAAGAAAAATAAGTATAGAGAATGGGAAAAAAGTGTATGCAAAGGAAAAAGCGGTGGTGGTAGTGGCAAGAATATATTAAAATCCCAACCTAGCTTACAAAACTCTATTTATTATGCCAGCAGCTCAAGGACGAAAAAAATATACATATATACAACTTATTACGTTTACACACTATTGCGTAGTCTTTAATGGACGAAGGGAAAACCTACAAAGACAAAATACATGTATGCCTGCCTACTACTTTATTTTCTGTCATCGCCATGATGTGGAAAGACGAGAAAAAATACAAAATCCTTTAAAGAGACAACCTGAGAAAGAGAAAAAAACAGTACATTTTAGTTTTCCCTGTTGCCAACTGAGGACCACATAGGAACAGTTCCTGGGGTCTAGTCTCGTCCAAGTATTCATCACTGCGTACTATACAGTTACTCCTCAGTGGTTTATATATATGTGTTTACCCATAATATTTTTTATTTAAATATGCAGAAATATACTCGTGTGGTCTGGTCTAATAAGCAAGAGTGTAAGCTTATATTATTCATTTCCATTTCGAGTTTAGTTTACTTTCTCATTTGCTCCAGAGTATTATGCATTCACACGAACCTGGACTGTACAAAAAAGTGTAGGCCAAACCGTTGGCTCACAACAGCTCACAGCATTTTTTTTTCATTTTCCTTGCATTTTTGTTTCCATTCAAGTCTACACTTTCCATCGTACAGTAATAACAGTATATTACTCCTCTCAAATAAATATTTCTTTTAAAAGCATGAACATGAAAGATGTCATTCACCGTGAGAGAAAGTAAAGTGAGATGAGATGGGCTCTCATGTTAAATATTACAAAATCCGCACACATATACATCAATCCTTCTTACAAAGTATATCAACTCCTTTCTTTTTCCACACCATGCACTAACCCAAGACTCAGAATAATAATGTTAATATGAAGACGTCAGATCATCTCAGCTTGATGCATTTCTCATCCGTCCTCAGCACTCACTCCACATCAACCAAGCGAATATGGCAAATACACCGAGACGCCACCGCTTTTGAAACATAATATATTCAAAGGGTACATATAATATGAATCACATGAAGTACACCAACTTATTTCTCATATTGTTCATATTTACATAGGCACACATACAACCTCCTACACACCAGCCACGACACAATGGCAGAAGCACGCTAAGAAGACAGAATAATACATTTATTACGCTTGATTTTAACTTTTATCCGTGGACCGCCGTGTCGGTGTCGTCGTTGTCGTATCACTTCTACCGCCGAAGGAGATACTGCTGTGTACACAAAAATAAATATACTCATCATCTTTCACACAACCGGAGATGGACCCATCAATCCTCCTTCAACCCTACCGTCTACCAGCAGCAGCATTTAGGAATCACGAAAACATGGCACGGATATGCATGAGATTTCACCTAAACGAAGAAACAAGCAGACGGAAAATATTTCTACGTTAAAGGCAGGAATATCAAATGATATTCTATATTAAGTTCCATTTAATGCATTGTGTACTGTTGTGTTTTTATCGAACTTTTTATGGATATATGTCTTCTAGGAGAAAAAATATTCACAAAAATGGAAACTTCGATTTTTCATGATGCAGCTATTGCAACTTCAGCTCTCGCATTTATTTGCCAAGGATGAATTAGTAAAACCTTCAGCCATCTCTAGAGAATCCAGTGACTCCCAAGCTCATGTGGCAAACAAAAATAGTGACTGTATAGGGAAGTTGAAGTAGAAGTAAAGGAAACACAATGATGGACTGTTACGGAAGCATCATCGCCACTTTTTATTTTTTTTGGAAAGAACTCAGAAAGGAATGGAGACAACGAAATACACTTTTCGCAGAGCTTTCTACTTTATTTTTGTGAACTTTCATTTTCACTTTCATCGACTTGGCTGCCAAGTTTATCCTATGCATACTTTGGTATATATTTCTTCAGGCAAAGCTTATAAATTTAATTCAGTAGAAAAGTCACACTGTTTATGGATTTGTAATAGAAGGAAGTGAATAAAGTGCATCATCAACGTCATCATTTTTAGCTCTACATATATCTATACATGGATTCGATTTTTTTCCTACATAAAAGTATGCAAACATATATACATACTTTTACATTACGTGTTTCATTTTTTGTTACTTTCCTCCCATGCAGGTTGGGTTGGGATTGGATCTATCGGAAATGTGACCGTATTCCTTATGAATGCAAGCAATAAATGCATTCCGGTTACAACCTATCCACCGCACACCATCAGCTTACTTCTGCTGCTACTGAAGGAAAAAGCAAGAGGAAGAGAGAAATAAGTACTAGGCTTCAACAAAACAGCCTCACACTTTAAGACTTCCACGTAATAATACTACTACTCCCAACAGAGCAGCAGCACATAAGTACAATACATACATAGTTTATTGCTTCTACCCATTTTCGCTCTGCCTTTTACTCACCAAGCTTTGTATTCAGTCAGTCATAAGCCTAAGCAAACCTGTAACATTATTACACAAAAGTTTTTATATATGAGCATGCAACATACGTACACGCTACTACAATGTAAGTTTGCGTTCTTCTTTCCCTTTTTCCATTTATCTTAATGTATTAGGTATACACGTATGTACACCAAACCAAGCCAAGAAGGGGGCAAGTTTTTCAGCTCTGCAGTGGAAAGAGAAGAGCAGAAGAGGAGAGAGTTAGAGAAAAGAGACTCCCGCATGCCCCAACATCCTGTCAAGTAATCGATAAACCTGCCTCCCTAATCTTCCAGTTTTGTACTGCCATTAACTTTCCCTCTCGCTCTCATTCTCTCGTCTACTTTTTTTTACACCTGTTCGGAAATCCTTTACTCTCCCCTTCACACACAGACATTTTACACATAAGTATTTTTATTGTACACGTTACAATAATGTATCGTATAGTATGTTCGTCTATGCCTCCACACATAATAAAATTCCCGTTTGATTCGACTTCCTTGTGTAAGATTTGTAGTTTTTTTTTGGTTTGAAGCTGATGGGGAACATAATTTTTACACGACATGCTTCTTCTTTTCTCTCTGTTCTTCCATCAATGATTCCAGTCCAGATTCAAATTACGACCTGACTTGACTCGTTGAATCGAAGAACGTAAAATTTTGAACATTATTGCATACTGTCGTCTTGTCAAATATTACATCGCCCACAGACACCTTATTCACTGCCATTACACGTCATATATATTTGACTTTAAACCCTCTGTGTTTTTTTTTCAAGAAATCACGCAAGACACAACAGAATACAGTACAATGCTTGTCTTTCTGTCTGTTCTTTCTTTTTTCGTTTTTCACATCAGAAGCCAACCCTTTTACACTGCCAATCGCATTCCATCACCTTTCTCCTCTCTCCAATTTCACTGTTTGATGTAATATAGCATCGCCTTACAAAGTTTAATATTTGCCGAAACGACTTCCTTCAAATAATACACACTTTTATGAACACAATGTATGCTGTTAAACCCAATGTATCGTATTACATCACATCTTATGACGATGATGACGACATGTGACTCTTATACCTATATACATACATCCATACATATATCATAGCTCAATACAACGTAGATCGTATGCAAAAGAACTGTACATGAAAAAGATATCCTTTTTTACAACATCATTATTACGTATCATGTGCCACGCCATGTTGTAAGGGACAATAATATCCGGTGATGCGAAACACATTTTTTCTGCTTCACTTTCATCCATTCCTGTTTCTTCCCTCGGTTGCTCGTAGCAAGTCTTTCTTTTTTGCTGACTTTGAACAACTAAATTCATATTTTATACAGCATACAATATGGACCTGTTACGTATCATATTCCATAGGTCATATAATCTGTATAATAGATATATATATCTTCGGAACAAAATAAAACCAAATAAATTTTTCATATTATATTATACGCTATAAAATACAGCGTATATTGTACCAACGTAGACGATATAAATGGTTTATCTCACCGAATGAAGTAAGTTGAAAGTGTGATAAGAAAATTTTGACAGTGAAAGCACTAATGGAGAAAAAGCTGCCGGTTAAAATCGTTACATTTTCTTGTAAGTTTTCTCTTGATACTGCCAACCGCCAACTTATAATCGTCTTTGTCAAAAATATCACTTTGTTAGAAACAATGTACAAAATCAGCAGTGAAACTACTGATAACAACCTAAATTTGTTTTACAATAACATGAAAGTAAAAGATGGAAAAAAACAAATGAACTTAGTTTGTTCATTTTAGATGATTGACGAGGAAATTATTGGACAAGCATACTATGGAAAGTTATGATACAGATTTATAAAGGATGGGAGTGCAGTGCCATGTAGTGTAGTACCTTGATTCTATAAAGATTTTCAAACTTCATTTTACTATTTGATGGTATATCGTATATTGAGTATACTTTATAGCCTGAAATCCATTATGCGGTGTGTTATACACATAATCACCGAGAAAAGTTCATAAACTTCGGATGAAAACGGATTTTTTCTTATAAGTTTGCATCTTTACCACGAATCCAATCTATACTAAAGGAAAGTTTATCTCAGCAAGTTCGAAAACGATGAAAAGCTCTCTCAAATTCACTGCTTCTTTTTGTACTATTTCGGGTGAATGTCAAAGTAACTGACTCTAAAGGAGCGGAGAAAGTGAAAGATTTACTATTCCAAGATGATGGAGGTACTCCATGATGATACAGCGCATAAATAGAAAGTAAAGATCCCTGCACCATAAACCCATCTGCCCACTTCGCATCTTTCGCTCTCCTGAGACAGAGTGTAAAAAGATAAGGAAAGTCAACTCTGCATTGAACGTCAATAAACTGCATCGTTTTTTAAAAGAATAGTGTACAAATCCCTTTTTAAATGCTCAACCGTTTCATGTGTGCATCTTCGTAAAATATATTCGTGGAAATAGTAAAATCGGCATCCTGATCAGTTCTACTGCCGGGGCTAGAGTGCAGTGTAGTCAGTCGTTTACTCTTGTTGAACTTGAATAGAAACAACGTACACATAATAGATCAAGTGGAAGCAAGCAATCTACATCATCATCATCATCATCATTCATATATATTCGTATATATGTGTACATACATATGAGCTTATACTGTAAACTAATGACATACCAAAAAGGACAAAATATAGTTTGCTTTCACGTCACAAGAATAATGGAAAATGCTACGAGGTGGAGAAGACAGGAGAAAGCTTGCAACTTCTATAACCAGCTTGAATCACATTCTCTTTCTACTTTGTCCTCATTTACTCTTCTTTTTTGAAAAGTTGGCCTTTACCAGGCGGCCAGGTTGGTAGAAAACAAACCCTAATACACACCGAAACCAAGCTAAGTTATCATTTGGTGTGTATGTGTTGTACAAAGTTAACAAACAGGGAAGAAAACTTGAGGCGACAGAGGAATGTGAAAGTTTCATGAGAGAGGAGCACATGACTGGCAGGCAGAGCATCAAGCAGTCACACTAGCAGAAAAAGAGCATCGCCCCATATCAGCCTTGCCACCAACACCCACAAATGTAGCATAAAACTGGAAAATGTTAGTGATGTGCAAAGAGCAAACGAGAAACATGATAGAAGAATTGAAAGTGTGCTGATGTATCAGAGAGCACTTCTGTTGTTTTTGTACTAAACTAACAGCCGGAACAGTTGTCGACTCTGTTCTGTCGACTGTAAAACGGATAAGGCTACCCAACTAAGAGTCAAGCCAAATGGTTACTGTACGATGCACTAATATTGCACATGGTGCATGGCGTATATTTAGGCAAGTAGTTGTAAGCCTAATAAAACATTCCATATAAAATTGTTTACTATGAGTAAAGGTTCGAGTCAAAACCAATTCAAATGATGGTGATAATATAAATACACACATAATTTTACTTCGCAGTAAAGTAACGGTATGCTTTTTACACATACATGATGAAAATAGCATGCCAATACGGTTTTGCTACTACGTAAAGCGAATGAAGTAGTGAGATGTGATGGGCTATCCATTTGAATCTTCACCAAACGCCGATGTCGATACCAATTCAAATGTCGTACTATAGCATCAAACAAAAAATTCATGAACAGATTTACTTTCAATTTTTCTAGTCTCCATAAATAAGCAGACGGCATACATAAAATATTTTGCAGATTGGTCCCACCACTATTATATGTATAGAAACGCCAAAGTATGAATTCTAAAAGGGAAAAACATCTTCATAGGATTGAGGGCAAATATAAATATTATGTAAAGAAGACACCCACAGACTACGTATGAGGTCATGTGCTATTCCAGTAAAGCAAAACAAGCGTATATGAAGTATGAAATGAAGGGTAACTTCGACTTCCCTTCCAATTCGATATCCGATGAGATGATGAAGAAAACTGAAAAAGAAGGAAGGGGAATAAGGTTGGCAATGGAAATGCCTTTTCTACAATTCCGTTTTGCGTCTTTGGTGTACTTTTCCTTCCATATTTTGTACATATTCGACACGCATTCTAAAGCTCATCTATATCATCCAAGTTGTTCGTTCACAGTGAGGAAGAGCGAGCGAGAGAAATTGTGTTGGTGATGATGGAAACTGGAAGAAGTTCATACCAAATGTTTCGATTACGACTCCTGCTGTTGCTGCGCTGCTGATGGTTGAATTCTTATTGTGAGTTGACTGTGTGTGTGTTGGTGCCCTGTTCTGCTTTGCTTTTCAACCTCCAACCCAAGCCAACCCAGAGAAAAACCAAACCGAATAAAATT
>JAQIWN010001394.1:0-20986 GCA_034699025.1 Entomobrya cf. arborea Gr-Col-00668
AGGTCTAATATTTTTAATAGACTGTTATGAAAACATTTTTGAAATTATAAAAATAGGGTTTAATACTTTCATTTTTTGCTAATTCTTTTAATCATATGTTACAGCTTACTAAGTTTACAATATTGTTTCACTAAAATTACTTTCAAAAAATGAATACCATATCCCAACATTATAACATCGTGAAAGCTACTGCATTCACATTCTTTACGTCTAGAACAAACAGGCGAATCGAAAAAAACTTGAATTTTTTCGATTCTCAGTTAATATATCAATGTCAAATGTAGTCATTGATTACAAATTCAGCGGTATTGATTTTAATTATTATTCATAGAATTTTTAAAAAAAATCGAAAAATCTAAAGTAATATCATTTATTTCTGGTTATCATGGTAACAGAAATAATAACTTATACGTTGCATAGAAAAATGATAACTAGCATGGAAAATGATAAAGATATAAAATTGGATATTAAAATGTGTCAATGGGTAAATATTTTAGCAACTGCTGAGAAAAAGAATTTTACTTTAAAAAAGAAGTAACCATATTTGTGGTACCTTAGTTTCACTTGTATTCGGCTTTTATATTAACTGGTACTTAAAAATGTTTATTCATGCATTGAAGATATAGTCGAACTAAACAGTATTTGCAAATACCATGGATATGTATTTAAAAGCATTATACTTTTTTCATAAACTTATGTGTTCAGTTTTTTCTCTGAAAAATCGAAAATAAGTGTTTTTCAGGTAGTCCCTTAAATTTTTGTTAAAACTTCACTAGTCTAATTGAAGCAACTATGTTGATCTTTTAATTCAATGTGCTTGTATTGTTTTTATGATGATATAAGCAAATAATAATTTTAATCATTGGTACCGTTAAGTCCATTTCATCCAATAAAATGATTCAAAATTCTGCATAGATTAAACTATCCATATTGTTTTTAATGTGTAATTTTTAATTTTTTTCTCAAAACCAAATTTAAAAAAAAATGACAAAAAATTGCATGTTTATTATGTTTCAATCAAAATCAATTAACGACTAAAATTTTATTTGCAAAGTTGAGTTGACCTGAACATGATTCTACATAAGCTTAAATATATGTTAGTAGTGAGCGACTATGAAGGTTTTACTTTCTAGCATATACTAGAGTGATTCTAACCTCAATATAACTTCCGCACTTCAAACCTATGACTATAGACTCAAAACATTTGAACGTTACGCTCATAATTATTAATTAACTACGGTCCGCATACACCATCTATACTGAATACTCTCTTCTTTTGTAAAATGCTTTTGTATCTATGTATAAAAATAAGTCTACTTATTTTACGTTGACCAGTACTACATCGACTTATCGTAATATTGTATTAAACTTCTGGAAAGTAACTTTATCCAAAATTTATTCAACATTAAATGAAGGTTGGAGGTTTTAGGTTGTCACGACTTTTAACGCTTATTTATTAATGCCATATTCCAGGAAAATTAAGTCCAAGTCGATAAAGGTTTCTGCTAGGAAACTTATTTTTTAACGTCATTTAGCTTTGTTTATATCAAAATAAATTTTGGCTCGCCAGAAAATATGTGAATAATAAAAACAATATGATATTTGGTTAAAACCATTGGAGATATGCAGTAGCATATCTATAATTGTATTAAATTGCCGTCTTTCAAATGCCTACAACTAACTCTTGTAAAACATCATTATTGATTAAAGAATATAGATTAAAATTGCTGCAAGCGCTGTGGTTTGATTTTTATTTGAGTATATTATTGACATTTATTGAAAGAAAAATTTGGACTGTATAAAGCAAGGTAAATATTCCAAGTCAAATTTGAACCTGGTGGTTGGCTAAGCCTAGTAACAAATTAATTACAATTTTCCGATGATCTATGTTGTACTTATAGTGTCAATTATAAATACATTTTTGATCCAAAGTATGATGAAAAACAAACAGAGTCTCAAAATATATACATTAGCTATTCATGTCAAATTCTGTCAATCAAGTGTTTAAAATTTATTTTGTTTTAATCCATAAAGAGTAACATGTATGTATTCCATAAACTGATGTGCCTGTATAAGTTTACGTCCATCATAATATTTAAAGCGATAACTTCTATCGACTCGCCAGCAATAACTAGAGAAAAAAAATTAGTTGCAATTTGGCCATGCAGCTAAAAACTAAACTTGCGAACCAAGTTCGAAACTTCAAACCAGTAAACTCTTTTATGGCACCATTTCAGAAAGTCAAACTCTAAAATAAAATCTTATCACAACACAAAAATGATTTTTTTAAAGCACCAAAACATTTTCCGGGTAATATCCTACGTACCTTCAAAACTTGGACTGATTCCTTTGCAATGGAGTTCCAAAAACACTCAAATGGCTTTTAAACCCACAAACAATCCCTACAAAATTCCTACCTACAATTTATACTTTCAATACATTATTTCTGTCTTAATACCAATTCAAGGTATACTCTGTTTCTACCTGTATTCCGAAAAGTACAAATTTACATTTACAGACAACATATTCTATTTATTTACCTGTGCTGCACTACTAATTGGTACATTTATACAAGCCAGTGCTGTCAAAACAGCATCGTCTCAGTGCCTCTACATTAACGGTATAATCCAAACATCTAAATACATCAGCAAAAAATCAAATGTATGTCAACATTGGTTACAATATTCGTTTGTGAAAAAACTTGACTTAGTTTTCGCAACTTGTGCACCTCTGAGCGTTGCAGGGTTTGCCTTCATGTATGTTTTCATACATCACTGGTATTCTCCATGCAAACCATCTCTGATTGGCTTTTGTATTATTCCAGAGTGTATAAGTGAAGCAAATAGAGATTTAATACTAAATGTTCCGATTAAAGTTACAATTCACATGATAAATTATTGGTCCTGGAATTCTGTAGTTTTCTCAGTGGTATACTGCATCTCATGTCACGCTACATTCTGCGTTTTGAGTTTTGATGATTTCTTACAAGCGATAGAAGTAATGTCAAAAGTCAAAATATTCGAAGACCTGATCTACGAAACTGGTTTACTATTCAGAAAAATCCAGGTCTTAGGCTGTTTGTGTAATGAAGTCCAGCAGTATGGTATGCTTCCAGGTATTGTATTTGCTGGAATTTCGGGTCTCACTATTTCTATCACTGTTGTAGTTCTGGTAAACTGGACTTCTGAAAATTTTATAATAGTTGGTATGTTTATATTTTTGGCGATTGGTTCAATATTCCTAATTTTAATATGTCTTGGAGTTATGGCGCAAATACATGACAAGTATGTAAAATTTATTGTTAGGATGGACAAAAGAAAAGTGATTTCGAAAGGTTTTGGGAAATCAAAACATGTCAAGTGGAACGAAAGATTTTATTTTAGTTGCTCACCAATCAAATTTAAATTTGGTCAAATAAACTATATTGAAAGGCTTACACCACTAAATTGTATACTATTTTGTTTCAGTCAAGCAACAAATCTTATTTTGGTTGACAAAAAGTAAAGTTTAAGAAAACTCATTGACCTTTAGTAAATCTTTTAATAATTGTGTTCTCTTTGAAAACATGTTGACGAAGGGGATAGTTTAGTATGGGGTGTTTTGAAAAAGAAGGAATTGAGCCTTCTCATATTGCAAGCAGTTTATTATTAATTTGGAACCAATCGTAAATAAAAAAAAATATCTGCAAATAAAGTGGAAATAAATTAGAACTAAAATTTAACATTCTGTGTCCTGTAATAGTGCAATGAAATCTGAAATAAAATCTACGACTTGCAATGCTCAATGCAAAAGATATTACTTACAGTTTAAGTTGTCAAAAATTCTAACAAAACTTATTTTGAAGAAATTTAAAATATTTTTTGATTAACGATATCAAATAAGTTGCACAAATAGATAAAGGATTTTTAAAAGACTTTCTATAAATTGTCGGCCACCTGAATAACTTTGTTTTAATAAATTTGACAATTAAAATGTATACTTTTCTTAAACGACGAAATATAGCCAAACGAATTTCAAAAGCAAAGCAAACCGATGACACCGCTGTGCCACATCCAGGAAACACAAAAACGACAATAAGGTTTCCCGACATGTTGGGCTTCCCAGGAATAACATAATCTTTGCTGTCCACTAAATCAGATCTATTCACAAGTTTAGGCCACCACTCCAACAAACCTGAGTTTTGAATAAAAGATACTCGCTCCAGAATTGATGATGGCACATACCCATAAAAATAAAACATAATTTCTGGCAACGTATACGCATCACTGCTAACATCAGAATGTTTCGCAGACTTTTTGAGAGATCGATGCTCAAGTTGTGCTAAGTAATTTGGCAACAACCATGAAATTTTGCTGCAGTTGTTTAATTCCCTCTTTATCAAATCTTCTTGTTTTTTGTGAAAGAGGTCTCACAAAATTTCGTATGGAAAAAAGTAAATGTCATGCTCATCCATTATTCCAGTCCTCCAAAAATCTTCAAAATACTTTGTTGGTTCAAGCACGGCTTTAATTGACATTGGATTCATTTTAGAATAATTTCGTGTCTTTCCCGAATCTAAAGTTGATTCGGATGATGAAAACATCTCAGCACGGCCCATTACCTTGTGTTTTCTTATATTTATTTCAAAATCATGTTTCGAAATAAGCTGTGTCCCTAAATAACTGTTTTTACCATAGTAAATTGAATGAATCCGAGTAAACAATGTGATATTGTCCTCAATCAGTTCATCAATATTTTGGTAAGGAATTTGCGACCTAGGTAGCAAAATTTTGTAAACGTTTTCACTTTTAAAAGCGTTGCTAATTACTAAACCAGCCAATAGTATACCACTCATTAAATATCTTATGTGGATACTCTTATCAAAATTATCTGGAAAGGGATTGCCCTGTTCCAAGAGTACTTTAATTGTACTTAATGTGCTTGTTATTAGATTGATCGATTGATTGCCTCGTTTTTGCAATTTCACAATGCTTAAAGGCAACAATATAATAGATATTAGCATAAAATCCCAAACCTGCCATTCAAACACTGAAACAAAAGGTTCTATTAATCTAGAACCACAGCTGACAAAATGAAGCCTCCCAAATACATTTGGTACACTTAAAACACTCTCGAAATCCTTTTGTTCTTCCTCGTAAATTGTAAGCTCTCTTACAAGGTTAGGTGGTAAATCAGTTTTATATTTGGAATTACTTAAATTTCCCATAAGACAGGTTATTACCGATGCATATCGAAATCCAAGAATTTTCAGTTTTTCTGAAGATTTTATATTCAATTTGCTTAAATACTTAAAAGGATTATTATAATTTTTAGCATCATTTTGAGCAAAATATGCAACATAGCCAGCCAATTTATAAAAATTCCAGAACTGTATATATCCTGGATTTGCAATAAATTTTTGCGCTTGGTCCAAATATGCTAAATATTTAAACGAAAGATTATTTCCAGATGTCTTAGTACAAAGTTGTTACATTCTGCGCAAAGCAAAATCGCGTTAAATTTTTTAATATTGCATTCCAAATTTATTTCTACATTTTGATATTCAGCGTGACAAACCACATGACCAGTTAGCTGCACAGGATTATAAATAAAATCCCTGAATGAATTTTTTTTCAGATGTCCATCGAGCTAACAAAGTGAGATCGTATTCTTCAATGAAAATTTTTGTATTAATTAATTTATGAACTTGTGGTCTTAAGCTTGGCATCACTTTATATCTGGATTGCCGATTTAAACCAAGTTGATAAAATATTTCTGTTTGTTTCTGAGCCAGAAATAAATTATCAGGCATAAATAAATCTACTTGAATTTCACATTGCCATGGCTTAATAGACATGTAATAATTCGAAAATCTTAGACTATAACAGTCACGAATCTGTTTATCTGGTGGCCATAAAGAGATCAAATATTTTGTAAGTAGACACTTTCGCTTATATCCGTCACCTTTACCTTAACTTTGATAGCATTTCTCTGGGGATCCATATAGTATCCAATTGCCAACGTGTGTGATTTAATGTTGAATCGAAAAAGTCAACTCGAACAAAACCCAATTCGAATTTTCTGAGAATTAACGGGAATTCCACAGTTGTATAAATATCAACACCTTCAAAGTTATTTATTACTATGAGACAGTTGTCTTTTATAAAATGGAGGAGAGATGAGTACAAATTTTTCACAATTCTTGAACGTTTAGGTTTAACTGGGTTTTTATTAAAACTTTCTAGATACTGTGGTGAATTGTTTATACCGTAATAATCCAGCATTCTGAAATTTTCTTTCCCAAATTTCTCGGAAAAGGATGCCAAATGCACTAACTCTGTAGTAAGATGATAGTTTAAGATGAGTGAATTAGGAACTTTTCCTAACGACATATCCAGGTTTAAAAAAGAAACGTTAATAATTAAATATTTATAAAAAGTCTCCATACTTGAGAGTTCTTTAAAGTTGTCGTTAATTCAGTTAATTATATCACTTAACTAAAAAAAATGTTTTAAATTTTATTTTTTGTACGATAACACATTAAACTAGGTGTAAAAAGTATTCGACAACAATTTGAGTTTGTAGGAGTATGTCATTCGTAAAAATGATCAATTATCGATCCATTTTAAATTAGTTTCAAGTTTATATCCGATTTTTTGTCTGGTTAAGCTGTTCAATTGTATTCTTCATACTATAAACTGAGGTGTGGTAGGATGGCGATCCATAATGCTTCTGTTAATTGCTTTTGTAGGATTTTGATTTAATATATTAGCAGAACTTTGATATCAAATAATGTTAGAAAGAATTTTGAAATGTCTATTATCACATCAAATATCCCAGGTGTATTAAAGAGACGTATGATATTTATTTATATCGGAGTAGGAATTTATTTTACGGTGTTTCGACTGAACCAAGCAATCTTTGATTTATATTTGATGGTAAAGCTATCATTTTCAATAGATATTCAACATTTATTTAACAAAAAATTGAAATTCATCGTATAAAATTATAAACGATTTACAAAATGTCCATAAAACATCATATTAAAATTTCCAGGTATATTAAATCATACAAAAATATTCATCTCCATATATTAGTTTATTTTACAGTCGATAATATTAATAAACCATGCTTTAAGTTATATTCGAGTAATAACTCGCATATTTTCATAAAACCTTTTACAGCCATTAGATTTGATAATCGATAAGTTTGTAACACAAATCAATATTACTTTAGTTTCCGTATTAAGATTGTATGAAAGTTTTAATGTTCTGAAATATTCTTACAAATATTTTTATTCACAAGTATAAAAAATTGCAGATATAAATGTAAGCTAAACTTATAAAAATATGACTATACCTATATCCAGTTTGATTTAAAAAAATAATTAAATGAAAGCATATCTTCACATGAAAAATATTAAAATACTGATCTAATTAAAACATATAATTTGTTTTTCTTATTTAATTTATCTAAAACGAAATTCGTTTTTTAATACATATAATCAAGTAAAATCATTGTAACCGTGTTATGAATTATATCATCACAAATGTTCAGTCCCAACTTAATTGTGCATGTTCCATAATGTCCTAAATTTATTCCAGTGGGATAACAAGCATTTAACCGTTTTTTATTCTCTTTTTTTTAACGAATGTGACTTCCAATATATTTTAAAACTTTTGCTGTTCTTAAACAGAGCACTAGCAAGATAAGTAAGCCCTAAGGCAAGGAAAAGTATGGCACACATAATAGCCGGAAATACAGTGTACACTAAAATATACGCACGTCCATACATTCTAAATGTTACATAAGCACAACTTAATGCCAACAAAATTCCCATAAACGCAACAACCAAAAAATAAAAGCTGTAAACCATATTTGCTAATTTCAGTAGAATTTGTGAGCACCGAAATATTTTGAAACAATTTGAAAATCGTACAGTTGGCCTTACACAGATACCAAAGGTATGTTTTGGAAACATGTTTCTCGTGTAAATGATAAGATTTTCAGTGCTTACCATCGCAAAAAGTATTATAGATATGTCGGTAAGTCTAGCATATGTAACCGCAATGATAAACAGAATCGATTCACATATTTTGACAACCAAAGTGCTCCCAAAAATTATTTGCAAGTGCAAATATGAAAGATAAAAAGGGACTATAGCAAGTGCCAATATGATTTCCAATACAAGTAGTAAGATACCGTAAGTTGGAACTTCCTTAGCCTGCAATTTTTCCAGTAATTTTGCTTTAAGCTGAGAATCACTTTTTTATGATTGTTTAGTTGAATTATTTGGTTTGTAATGTAGATAAATTCAGCATGTAGCGTGATGTTTAAATGAAATGCTGGTGAAGCGCTTATAATTAAACACATAACAACAAAATAGATCATTGCTTGTTCCAAATGCGAAGATGTGTAAGAATTCCAGTGAAAAAATGACCAGCCAAGGCGGATCATAGTTATTGGCAAGAAGACGAGCAGTGTTGATTTCAAACCTAAAAATCGGAAATATTTGTTGTATGGCTTGCTATACAACTGGCTGTTAGAAACTAAATAAGTTTTTGAATCAACGAAATAAGGCGGAGGTACTAAACTTTGTATGAGTTGTTGTACTTTGAATGTTCCCGAAGTTAACGACATTTTACAAATTATTGCTTAAAGTTTTGAGAAATTGTATTGTGAAATAATTTCTAGTATTTTTAAGCAAAAATTTGATTAAAAAATTATAAAGCAGACCTTTTTGTCGTCTGGCAAAGACAAAGTTTAGCAGAATGATTAAACTTAAAGTCTAACAATATGATTCACTCGGTATCGGGAATAAAATGTTGCACAAACCGACGCTTGTTTTTTACAGTCTTTTGTATTTCAAATCCAAGAACTAAGAGGTTTTTTTTTGGATTGGCGTAAGCAGATCGTGGATGTTGCTCAATTCTTTTTAAGCTTTCCTGTACACACATATCCTTAATCAATTTTTTTATTTTTTGTTATATATAAAATTTTCAAAAGCATCAGGTACTTTTTGCTCCGTATTATGTATTTTTTAATATATACATACATTTTATATCGTATATACAGTTAAAATGATTTCAACAAGAGAAAAAGACCAGCCGCATTTAGATTTAAAATAGTCATCGAAATATTGAAGCGGTGTGATTGTGAATTTATTTGAATTGGTAGTTATCCAGACGATTGAATCAAAATGGTTTTTTATAAAAATTTGAATAATTGACTAATTACACTGATTGATAACTCTTGCTAACAGATTCTAAATATGTTTCCGTGAACTTCATGATTGCTAAACAATACCAAACTGTTTGTATTTTTATTGACGTAAAATGTGTTTAGGCTGTACTCATAAAAATTAGGGCGACGGAAGCACATATTAATCTCATCATTCAAATTTGGACTAGTTAAAATCCCTTTTTTGGCTGCTACATTTTTGAACGCGAGTCATCCAAAAATAGATTAGTTAGTGAGAAACCCATCTTTTTTGTACCAACTCATCCATTTTTCATAACTCTCATCCAAATTTGTATAATTGATCCGTGATCCTTAAATACGTCGTCCTTAAAAACAAATGTCACCTTTTGACCCCTATATCTCATCCCCCGGGGGTGTTGGAGTCAAACAAATCATTTCATTTTGTTCAGCTATTGATCCAGTGTCAGAATGGGCAATAGAAAAAAATTCAATTTAAAGTACATTAACCCCCCAATATAGTGACCCCAATATCTCAGATCACAGGAGGGGAGCCTTGGTTCTATTTTTTTTAAGACCACCACCCAATCTATATGTGTTCCAAGTTTGGAGTCAATCTGTCAAAGGGTTATAGGCTAAATCGTGATGCACAGAAATCGTGCACAAAAAAACGCACAAAAAATTAAGTCGCTTTTCAGGCTAAGTGAACAACTGCCAGTTTTTTCTAAAGCTATTTTAAGTACGGAACCGAATTTAAAAAAAAGGTTATTCCTAATTGTAAAATGAAAGGACATGTATTTTTATATAGGTTTATGAATATTTAAAAAAAAATTACTTGTCGTCCAAAAAACGAATTCTATCAATTCATTTTATTTTTGTACAAAAAAATATTTTTTTCAAATTTCTACGTCATTTAAAAGCATACGGAACAATCACCTTTTCAGGGTTGCAAGTCAGTTAGCTTGTTTCCCCTATTGAATCAGTCACCTTTTTGCAGCTTTGTTCTAAAAAATAAAAGAATGGGCACTCAGTTGTTGTACCAGGCATTATTTACGAATGCCCTTCTGGACAACTGTGTCCTTTTTGGTGCACGTTTACGCTTGAGTTGGGACGCCGATCAGAAAAAATGGAGTGTGGAACGCAATCAGCAAAATCTTTTAGCTTATAACTTCTTGATCTACGGAATAATGGTTTTGTTGATACTTCCAATGCTTCCAATTTTGATACTAAATTATATTTATTCGCTTCAGTTGATTTCAACCATGGTTATTGTGTCCTGGAGCTTTATGTTTATTTTCGGGTACTTTGTTTTACTTCTGGATCTTATAGCTATTAGTTTTGGAGAAGAAATTTCAAATATTGTCAATTATTTCATGGAGAAAGTAAGCAAAATGCAAAGGCTAAGCAATGCTGCTACAAATGTTTTAAAACCAAAAGGTATAAAATTATTGAAAAAATCAAATTCAATAAATAGATTTAGATTTGCAACTTTTCTGATGGTCTTTTTGTATCCCAACAGGTTTAAAACCTCAATCAACAAAAGTAAAAAGAGACTTTTTTGGGTACTTGATTGTTGCATTCTACATCTGGCTTTTCGTTTTAGCATTCGCAATTCCTAGCTTTACAGCAATAAACGGCCTTGATCCTATATCTGTTTGTTGGGAGATTTTAATTGGCTCACCAAACACCAACATAGGAAAAATTTTATTTGTTACTTTAAAGCTGTCCGTGTTAGTACCGGTAGCATATGCGGCCACAAGTCTTACCAGATCACTCATAACTATGTTTCTATTTTTGGGAATGATTACGTTCAAAATCGAGTGTTTATTGCTAAAGTTGCCGTTCAGTACAGCTGGGCCATTCTCAACTTCAGTCAGAATGTACAAGGAACTCTTGATAATGTTTAAATTGTTGCACAATATTTTTTCATGTTTTGCTGGCATATTTCTAAGTACCAATTTTTTTGGTTTGATCATAACGACAAACGGTACATTATTTGGTTTGATGTTCATCCCATTTGAATTATATATCATTTGTCCTATGACTATTCTATTGCAATTACTATATTTTGAATTATTTTTTAAAGGAAGCCATACTTTGCACTCCTTAAGCTCACAAATTTTGACTCGTTGGAAATATCATTCAAATGGAATGCGTCAGAGAAAAACGTTAAAATCTTTACAGCATTTAAAAATTCCAATTGGTTACTTTGCACAAGTTGACTCTTTATTTATCGGTATTTATCTTCACTTTGTTCTAGGAAGATTAGTGGAAAGTTGTATAGCGTTTAATGAATTGCGTATTATACATTTAAGTTAAAGAATTTATCATAAATTATATGCACGTCTGCATTGTACTGTTTGGTATATATTTTAAATTTGATATAATTTTAAATCATAATTTAACAAAAAACTTTGGTTACTTAAAAGCACAATTTCTTTGCATTTATCATTATATTTCAATCCAACTGGTACGAATGCTAGTATAATACACAAAGTAATGACATATATAATAGCTTCCGACACATGACCATGAATGGTGTAAGTTGTCCAGTTGAAAAATTGCCACATTTATCCAAAAATTAAGCATGGTAGAATCTAGCATATGATGTTACATCGCTGGAAGTTTCGAAATAATTGGTGAAAAGGTTTTGAATAAAGTCTGCTTTTGGTTAATTGTCTATCGAAAATATTCACGTGAAACGAAGGAGGTATAATATTTTGAAGGCAGGAGTGAACTTTTAAAGCAGCTGATGTTATGGACATTTTTATGAAAATGAATTTACTGGACGTCCAGGTGATGTAAATTTAATTGTATTATTTATTTATATTTTTTAAGGCTTTAGTAACGCTTTGGTTTGCTTCAAAGTTAGCAAAGCTGTTAGATAAAAAAGTTTGTAGAATTGAGCAAGCCTGACTTTTTTGAAAACTTGTAATCTTAAAAACAACTTAAAATTTGTATTAAATTATAATTGTTTTACAACGAAACAATACTCAGATTACTTTACATACGTACCGTATGAATTGTTGCTTTCCAACTACTGAAATTACTGCTAACATCAAATTGCGATAGTTTTAAATCAAAATGTATTTTTATATAAAGTTATTACGCATAAAACTCACTGAATAACTTGTAATTGTTATATATAAGGCATATCACATATTATAATAACTTACAAGGGAGGTTCTGTGAAATGTGTTAACGTTAAATACGTAAAATGAATTATAACCTTTTTCCATCGTAGCTTTAAGCTGTTAGATTTTAATTGAGCCTCCGGCAAAACGCAACAATAGTTTTCTCAAACGGATAAATTTTATTACCAAAGAAATTTGCTAACATATTTGTAAATACCTTAGAATCTTGAAAGAAGGCATAAAACAGTTTTTTTACTGAGCCCAAAACAGCTTTTTAGTGCGGAACCAAATTGAATCACATGTCAATAAAATGAAACGAACAGGTTAAAATTAATTATGCAGGGACCGGTTTTTCCTTGTATGTAAAATGATTTAATTCCTTGTTCATGTAAGTTAAAATAAAAGACAAGATTTTATATGTACCAGTTAGAAAATATTCAATGGTTTATTTATATAAAAAGAGTAATGTAATGCCAAATTGAATTTTTACATAAGATCAATAACAATTGATTATTGTTCACTTTGATTTTAACTGTTGGTCAACGTAGTAGTAATGAGGAAGCAACTTTCCAATTATTTTGTGCTTTGTTAGATTTTTACAGTTTTATAAACTAAAATGAAGATATATTTTGGTGTAATTTAGTGTCAATTCTTGTCTTTAAGCAAGGACCTGTACGAAAGTAGTATCATATATTTTAAAAAATCAATATTTTAGAGACAAAAGTATTTTAAAATTGGTAATGGTAAATTAATTTACGTTAATTGCGCTTTAAGAAGCGTGTTATTCGTAAGAAGTATTTAATTATAACTAGAATATATATAAGTTATTAACCACAAGTTCGATTTAGAGTTTATAATTTCACACAGTTCATTCCTATTAATGTACTTGAATCCAAACTGTCACATTTTACATTTTCACCTAAGCAGCCTACCAAAGGATCTAATAAGTTTGATGCTATGCAGCCAAGTCCATACAATACACCAATGACAGGTGTTCCGAGGTTATTTTCTCCAAAAAGATCATTTAAAGTTTGATCAGTTGAATAAACTATGGAACTGCAACACAAATCAACTTTTGGTCGTGACGCTGAAGGAATGCAATTTCCCTAAAAAATTTTAAAAAAATACCTTTTAATTTAGAACAAAAAATATTGTTGATTAAAATATCAACACAAGTATAGATTGATATTACTTGTCTTTGGTCCACTGGTAGTAAAGTTGAGAGGAGGATGACAAATATCGTAAAAATTAATTCAAACCACATGTTGAAAACTCAAAATAAACTAAACTTAAATATTAATATTTGTTTAAAATAACAAATTAACTTCACAATTTAAATACAGAAAAAAATACAAGATAAAATAAAAGGCAACAAGAAATAAAACTCAAGTCTAGTCCGTGTGAGTGGAAAGTTTTGTGATTAGTGATTAAGTAAAGCATTCTCTAAATCTGAATACTTTAAGCTCTACTTTAGAGCATACACCATGCATAAAAACTCAGATTTGCATACGAAAGTGATGTTACTTTTATTTTGAGTGTAAACATGTATACATGATAGTAGAGTTTTAACTACCTATCTCACCTGTGTAGAATAAAAGGTTATTGTGAAGGTTCCTGTAAAGCCTAATTGGTTAGTAGCATAGTTGCAGTTCCTAACTGTGTAAGTGCATGTGATACTTATGTATATGAAATGTTGCATATGAAAAGCATGGCTTAAAGCCTAAAAACCTTTTATGATAGCATTTTCTCTTGAAATGTGCAATGGGAGTATTTGTCTTCTGTATATTTAAATTTAAACAATAAAACAAAATGACAACCAAATGTTGTGTTCTGTTTCGGAGTCTAATGAATCGAACAAAATGAATGAAAACTTTTCCATTCAATTGAAATATAAATGTGTGTGTGCACTTTATTTAAACAATGTTATTTTGTCTTTACAAGAAATAAAACCGCATGTATTATGTGACAAAGTAGAAATCATGTTTTAGGGTTTAAGAACATCCGTATGTACTGTATGTTGATTCTCTGTTTAAAATCACAAAGTTGTACAAGGTTTGTAAGTTAAGTTCACGAGAATAATAAGATACTTGATTGTATTTACTACGAACCTTTGCCAAAAAGATAATAAGAAGTAGACATTAATTGGAAATTTTAAAGTAATTAGTTAAGCTCCCAAAAATCAAGGCTAATTTTCTGTTTTAAAGTCCCAAAAAAAGTCATTAGGGCAAACTTTCATCTCACATTCAAGTTTTAAAATAAGAACTTGGTTTAAAAGGAATTGTATACCAAAGCTTGTTTTGTACAACTTTAGGTTTATTTTCAGATTAAAAATGTTAACAGCGTTAACTTTAAAACAGCAGTCATATTTAGAATTGTTAAAGGTGCAAGTAACGTTATTTTTTATTAGTTTATGGTTCAAAAAGCTACGTTTTTACTAATTGACATAAGAGTTTGCGGTTATTACGAGTTGTTGTCAAGAATCGTGTATTGAAGTACCAATAGTTAAATTTTAACTGATTCAATAAAATTATAACTAAGATTTTTTTATTCTGAATGCTAAAACATGTTTAGAATGGTACAGCCACTCACTTTGAACTACAAAATTATCGTTTCTATTCAGTTCATCTGTATCGCTACTGCATCAGTTTTTAAGCTAATAATTTGAGACGTTTACACAAAATAATTTGAAGATTGAATTTAATATTAAATACAATGTTTTGTAAATAGTATGCAACAAATTGCGCAACAATTAAAACATCGATTAAAATATTAATTAAAAATATATTAAAATTGATTATGTTTTTAGTAATAACCAATCAGTTACAATTTTTCAAGTTTTACACCATATCATTTATTTTCAAAATTAATAAGCTTACTACTTAAATAAACCATGACTTTTTACCACAAGGCATAAAGAGCACGTATCTAACTGCAACGAATACAAATAATCTCTCATAGTACAAAGTTTCATGTGCCCTAATGACCCATACGTAAACGACATTGGTTTTATGGATTTTAAAGTTTTTTGTATGACTTTGGCTTCAAACTTTGTTTGTCGAGTATTATTTGCAAAACATTTACACCAGTTATGTTGCAATAAACTACTTTCCACATAAATCAATACAGCTACTCTCCAAACTACTGAAACTAGTAGAAACCCGTAAGCAGAACAAAAGGGTATGCTAATATAGAACAATGGATCGATTACATTAATTCCTAGTGCAGTTATTGTATTTGTCATTAGTAAAATCCAGTAAACAACTCCTAATCCAACTGGTGATAAAATACTTAATGATTCATTAATTGAGATAAATAACACAGCTAAAGAACGATAAATCCTTATATTATTTAAGGAAAGGGTCGAGACTTCAAAAAGGTCAAGCTTTTTCTTAAATGTACAGATCATTAAAATGGTGTACACACAAAAAGTTCTTATCATATTAATTCCTTCGAAAATGCTCCAAGTTCCGATAAAAATTCGAACAAAAAAAATTATTGCCCAGGACCAAAATAGCTTGAACCAAGATTTAGGTAAAACTATACGAAAGAAATGTATTGGGGCGTCAAGATCAAAATAGTAGACAAACGGAGGCAAAGTTATATTAAAGAAACACCAGATTAAGACAATTGCAACTAAAAACATTCCCAAAGCGTCAATTGACTGCTGACCATTCAATACATTATTGGTCCAGGTTTTGGCGTCCGCAAAAATAATTTTAAATTTATGAGACCGTCTCAAACAATATTTAAATCTGTTTTGATTTTTTACTTCAATGACTAAAAGTCGGTTTAGAAACTTAACGTATGAGTCACGATGTAGAAAAAATACGGCGGCACATGTTCCACTAAAAACTGTTAGTAGAAATTGAACAACAAGAATGAATAACTGCATAATATTTAGTTCTGTGTAGATATTAAGAGAATAGCAAGCTAAAACAAATGAACTGTTAAAGCATGCTACCCAAGGTTGTAAAAAGAAGTTTATGAATAACCAAGGGACAAGTTTTGACTTTTGAGTGTTTAGTGTAAACTGACCAAAATTGTCATTCCAAAAGAAAGGATGTTCGTAATGGAAAAATTTTGAAACTATTTTTGCATTTAGAATTAACGCTAAGCGACTAAGTTTTGAAATATCCATTGGAATTTAGGTTTTTCAATTATATTTGTGTCACTAAGAAATGGAAAACTTTAACGAAACGGTGACATTTGTTTCTTAAACTTACATTTAAAGTTGACTCAAAAAGTTTAAAAATTATTATGGCGTTTTATCCAGGAAATAATCACAAAACGACTTATCCTACGAAATTTTTTTAAATGAAGCCCAATAAAATTGCTCTGAGTATTACAGTATGATAGAAATTGAACAAAACAGCCCGAAGGAGAACGTGACATTTGGAAAATCTTACGAAACCAAAGAAAAAATAGATAATTTTTAATAGTCCACGCTTAAGCATAATCGATCAAAATGTATGCTTGAACTTTATGCTGCAATTGAATTTGGTAAAAATTAAACATGACTTTATAAGCATGTTATGAAAAAATGACTTTTTATAATAGAACTTATTTTTAGTTAAATCGATTTGAGAACTTATTTTTACGATACGTATAAAGTAAAAAAAATCAAGTTAATTTTAATGTATATGTCAACTTCCTTTGTTCGTATAATTGGATGAGGAATTCTGATATGTATTACATTTAGCATACAGCATCGTAATCTTGTTTATTAGGAACTATTTTTACGTTTTCGAGAAAAATTAATTTAAAGAACAAAATTTTTTTTAGTGTGTAAAGCGGTACACAGTGCCACTTTGTTTGCCTATAAAATATTAAGTCGTAAATTTAGTTGATTTTTAAATGTGCTCCAGATACCAAAACATTTTTTCATTAGTATAATTAATATAGGGATTAATATTATATTAATTAATTAATTAATTAATTATAAGGACTTTTCGTGTTGAACTCTTTTAAAAGCGTTGCTTATTACCAAACCTGCCGAATAAATTCCACTCATTACCCATCTCATTTGTTGAGTTTTATCATAATTTGCTGGAAACGGATTGCCTTGTTCTACAAGAAGTTTAAACATGTACAAAATGTCAGTAAGCTGTATAATGTATCCACTTATAGTTTTTCGCAACTTAGCAATCACAATTGTTAGAAAACGCATATAAATCACTATACAAATCCAAACATTCCATTCAAAAACCGAAACAAATTGAAGAAACGCAAAGGATTGGATTCCTCGAGAACCACAACTGACAAAATGAAGCCTACCTAGTACATTTGGTAGACTAAGTAATGTGTCAAATTCTTCATGTTCCATTTCTACTATATTGGCAATCCTGTATAGTTTGTATGGTTTACTATTTCCTCCAGCCGAGTTAACTTTTCTATCTGAAATTGTTAAGTTGCCCATAAATATTGTAAATATAGAAGCATAGGCAAATCCAAGTAGCTTTAATTTTTCTGAAGATTTTACTTTTAAATTGCCAATAAATTTTAGTGGCTTTCGAACTTTTTCTCTTTCGTTTTTGGCATAATAAACTATTAATTCAGCCAACTCATTACCCTCCCATGTTGCTAGTTCTCCTGGAAAAGCAGTAAATTTTTGAATTTTTTCCAAATAAGTTAAGTATTTAAATGAAAGTTTATGACATTTTACGGGATTCACACTTATATAGTTCCTACATTCTGGGCAGATAAAAATTACGTTAAAATTCTTAATATTACAATCTAGATTAATTTGGATTATCGAATACTTTGTATTGCAAACCACATTGCCAGTAATTTGAAAATGATTGACTACCAAATCTTCTTCTCTTCTCATATACGTCCAAGCTGCTAAAGACGTCAAATCATTTTGTTTTACGAAATCGTTTGTGCTAATTATAATATAAACTGGTGGTCTCAAACTCGGTAAATATTTATATCGTGAACGATAATCACTGCCAAGTTGTTCAAATATTTCGGTATGTTTTCCAAGACGAATTAAGTTATCTGGAATAAATAAATCCACTTGAACTTCACATTGCCACGGTTTTGATGATATGTAAAAATTGAAATGTTCTCGACTATGACAATCATGAGTAAATCTGTCTGTAGGCCAAAGTGAAGAAACAAGATATTTTGGCAACAGACGCCGAGTATTGCGGGTGTATTTCTCAGGTTTTAAGTAATTTTCATTTGGTATAGCGATAGAAAAATTTCCATTTAGATTTGAAAGTTTTTCCTTTGGTAGCCATATTGGATCCACAGCCACTATTTTTAAATTTCTTACAGGATCAAAAGAATCTACGCATACGAAACCAAGCTCAAAGTTTCGGAGAATCAAAGGGAATTGAGTTGTTGGGTTTATATCAATACCTTCGATATTGTTTACTAGTATAAGGCAGTTGTCATTTATGAAATGTTTGAGAGTTAAATACAAGTTTTTTAGATCTTTAGGGCCTTTAGGTTTAATAGACGCTTTTTTCATGCTTCGTAAATATTCTTTTATTTTTCCATGTCCTACAGCGGATTCTAATGATTCAATGATTTTCTTTCCGAATTTGCCTTCGTAGGTAGCAAGATGAATTAAGTTTGTAGTAAGTGTATAATTAATCCTAAAAGCTGGATAAGTTTGCGCTCTAGGTAACTTAAATTGAATTAGTAGAAAAATAGGGATAAATAAATTTGCAGGAAACATTGTCATTTTGGAAAATATATTAATAGAATTTTTAGTGTTTTGGCTGATTCAGATTGATTTGTTATATTTTCCCCCCTGGGTTTAACCCATTTTGCAATCTTTGCATGAGATACTATGTTTAAGGATATTTTCTATCCTTTAAACTGTTTGACGTTTGTAGAGATAGTTATCTTAAAGTTTGATTGTAATAATTTCTGTAATATTCTAGTTGGACAACTCCAAAACATTTTGACATCACATAATGTTGAATAAATATTGAATTGTTCATTTAACATATTATTAAATACAGCAGCTACGTCAAAATGTTTTATTTTATTGTCGTTAGGATAAGCTTTTCCTTAAGTTAAATACAAGGACTGACGCAAATATTTTTAACTTGCAGCCTCAAAATTTTTCGTATTTTTTGACAACGTTTATTATAAATTTTAAAAAGGGGTTTGTTGTTGGACTTTTTGACAAATTAGATTAATCTGTTGATGTGTGGATTGGGTTGCGCCTAGTCTGCCTGAACTTTTTTTAGACTAAGCTGTATGAGTTAAATGCCAGGTGTAAAAACCGACGTGTGTATTAAAAGCAATCTAACATTTTGAATTTTAATTACTTTTTCTACCATTGTAATGGAATAATTTAGCTGCCTCTTAATAAGTTTAAATGAGTTTCAAAACATCGGTTTATCATAAAATTGGCTTTACCGTGTACGTTATACTGTAATATGAATACTTACATACATATTTCAAAGTGTGCTTTTAAAAACGTATCGTTGCTAGGCTTTTCCCGCTTCGGATTATGTATATCCGAATGGTGGCCAAAGATTTTATCATCTGAAAATCGTAAGCGTTTGATGATCGATAAATTCAGTGCTACGTGTAATATGGTTTTTTTGTTCACATGAATTAATTTACTCCGGAATTACGGAAAACGATGCACGAAATCTAACTCCGCATGCTTTTAACCAAGACGCTTCTATTCATGGCCCACATTGATAGTAATTAGAGCAGCTCTAACTAAGGTTAGACTTAGTACTCTGCAAACATGTATTTTTAAAATTTATAATGTCGAACTATGATCAATTTTGATTTTAAAATTTAACTTCAATGAATAAATCGTCTTGAGAAATGTACTACATCATCAAAATTCCCATACATGATGTATTACGGCGATCAAAATTGCCAACATCTGTAACTTCGGCACTTTCGAGGAAAGTTTTTTATCAGATTAATAATTGCCATAATAATTATATGTTTGTTCAACAGGTGTGTTACACAACCAAAAAAGAACAGATCATGATAAAGCATTCATAAAAATGCAATCTCTTGAAAAACATTCGTTGTTGGACAGTTATATCATTTGATAGACAAGTTTATATAATTGATTAGTTGTCAGCATACCAATAACGTCATCGTCAAATTTAAAATAATATCTGTATTTTCATCGAGTTTCAACAGCGCATCTAAATGATGCATGAATAATTTATACAGCACTTGAATTTATATAAAACCAGTGAGTCTTTTGAATATAAAATGCTGATTATTTTAAACATTTCATAAATGATTTATTTTGATTGAATATTCAACTAGTTTTACTTATGTGAATTGCTGCCAATCAGCAATCAATCAATCATTAAGTGTCATTTACCAATTATATAAGCGTAAATTTGAACAATCAACCTAATAAAATTAATCATCATATTTATTATCAATTGATTGTTAAATTTCCGATATTTTAAAATTTTGTACAATAAATGCGAGTCTATCTTAAACCTTTTTAAGAAATCGACCTGAAAACACACCAATAAATATTAACCATGGCCAAAATCATCATTACCCTTGTTGTCTGCGGATATTTAGCTGTAGTATATGGTATGCTTTTTTTATTATAGAACAAATTTAAACATAAATAAAATACTTTAAGTTAACCATCCCATCTTTAGCTTTACCTAAAATCCTCGAACGTAACAACCACAACAACAGAATAATCGGTGGACAAGATG
>JAQIWN010001395.1:0-20983 GCA_034699025.1 Entomobrya cf. arborea Gr-Col-00668
TCGCATATAGTACCAATTTCTATCTAACTGAGGTAAACTTTATCATCAATAAAAAATTACACAGGCGTGCTGTGACAGATATGATGATGATGGCGATGACAATGATGTCTCTATCTCAAATCACAATCAGCAGAAAAATAAACAGAATGAATGCGCTGCCACACACATCAAAAACTTACAAATGATGAACAAAGACAGCTCACTGCTGCCAGAGCCAATTTAATGACAATTCTGACTCAGATGGCGAAAAAGATGATGAACTGTTTCTATGATATATACTTATTTTTTGTAGTGCTTTTGCCTACTCAGCACAGTACCATTGGAAATCAGGAAATGAGCACAAGGCACGGCTTGCACTACAACCCAGTCAAGCAAAATCCCCAAAGAGCCGTTGTTGTGCTAGCTATATAGTTGATGTTGTTATTTCTTCATCCCTTGGCTATCGGTGGACAAACAAGCTTACTTTTACTACGTGTTTTTCTTATGTCCAGACAAACAGCAGTGCTTTGTATTTTTATATATATTTGTACACAATTGTTCATGAGTCCAAAGTCCAAAACTCATACACGTAACCTCTCATAAAACTCACACGTAGAGTACTCAAACACTACCTTACCGAAACCAAATCAGTCATCAACCAAACCAACCGCACACGATTGGGATAATAATAATAAGATTTCTGTTTTCTGTTATGTCAGTCATGCTTAATGATGGAGCAGTAGATAAAAACAGGAAGAGAAAGTAGAAAGTTCAATGTTGCTGTTTATTTGAGTACCGCGATAATCATGAAAGATAAGGTATGTCTGCCCAGTTAGATGACACCTATGTACGTAGTAGCGGGGAGTCTCATCATCATCACCTCACCTTAATTTCCTTCGATTCACTTTTTCTTTATATTTATTACTTTCGCTAAAATGAACAGCAAAATAGATATCCTTATTTGTTTACGTGACATATGTATTTATTTAAGCAGTCGTTCATTTATACATATAATAAAGCAGGAGTAATATGGTGATATGACCGTGATGATGACAAGTCATAAAGCAAATGGAACGTAGCCGCCATTAATGTAAAAGGAATACAGAGCATAAAAGGAAAAAGTAATGTGTTTCAAACAATAATAGTAATCACAATCACACTATCAATCCTGTCTGTAATTGTAAACTACACCGAGTTTGGTCATACATTTTTCCAATTATTGTAAAAAAATCATTCATGGATGGAGATTGCACTTATAGAAAGAGAGATACATATTTTGCTTCGTTTTTCCTTTGAAAAGCGGATATGAAAGTTTGTGTATGTGGACTTGAGTTATGACTCACTCACTCATCAATTTTCTTCAGAAGGAATGCCTTTTGATAATGACTAGGCAAAATAGAAGGGGAAGAGGCTATTACTGAAGAACAAGAAGAGCCAGTCCATTGTAATTTGCAATTTGAAATGACGACTATATCGTAGGTGAGTGGGGATGATGATGATGGCTTTTTTACTAATGCACAGTTAGACAGTCTGCAACAGCAGTGCACACAGCTTTCTCCTATTTTCATGACACCTTATAAAATGGGTAGGTATGCTGCAAATTATCAGGAGAACTAGCACTTCACGGCGCCGTGCCACACAGCCACCTCTTTTTCAAGCCTTTTCAAGTCACAGGAGTACTGAGGCGAGTATAATAGTCTCTTTCGCATAGAACATAAAACTTGTATGCATGCATGGATGAATGCATACTAGTCACTAGTACTCTGGAGATAGTACTACTTCCACCACTCATACGACACGTTTTATGTCAACCTGAACAAGATGTATGAAGACAAGGGCACCTGAGCCTTTTTTCCAAATGATTTGGATGGGTGGCGGTGGTTTTTCTTTTTTTTAGTGATGTTTTAAAAAGTTCGGAGGTGGTTGCGTTTTTACTTTTCACTTCTCATAACACTATAGCTCCGCATGCGAAAGCTAGAGAAAGTGGCTGTTATTGAAAGTGAGAGAAAGCGCAGTATACTTGAAAAAATACGATGATGTTGAAAGTGCTTTTAGGCCATAATTATTTTTTCTGAAACTGCCATACTGCGATGACGGCAATGTTGATGACAAAAAAATAACGTTCACTGAAAAGAAAAGCGAAATCGCTGCCCTGCAAAATTTTGTTCCAGTGATTTTTTCAAGCTGAATTTTATAGAAACCTTTTTTCGCGAGTGTATTTGAGGCGAATGCATCAAATGCACAGTCACACGCACCAGTTGCCGATTGCCAACCAACAGAAGAATAAAAAATACAGTGATTTTAAAGATCCAACATCACGTCCCTATTTTTATGAGTTGAATCTGTAGTTTTCCTCGTTTCTTTGCCTTTCTTGACTTGACTTGGTATTTTACTCTAGCTGTCGGAATTCGTCTGACCACTTTTTATGTATTTTTTTGGGAAATCAAATCACGTTTGTTACAGTTCTTTACAGACAAGTACTGGCACAAAAATAGGATGTATAAAGAAAGAGTGAAAATGAAGAATGATCTTTGTCGCATCACGAAAGTGGTACGAGAAGTACGAGAGTCGTTGCTTTTTCTTGATGTCGTAGAGGTCCCTTCTTTTTATATATTTTTATTTGAGTGTAATGTTTGCCTAGTGCTCATTGTCACTGGAAAAAACACGTACGATACGGAAAACAGTTTTCATGTTCAAGTAAGTATTATAAATTGACGGATTTATTCGTATTGAATCTTCTGTGGTGATAATAAAACAATGATGGTGACAACAACCCAACAGTTCTTTACAAAACAAGTATAGATAGGTATATATTATTTACTGGAGAAGAAACCCTCAGCGTATTGTGTTCCTTAGAAGCTCGCTAGAGAGAAGCAGAAAACACACTGACAGAAAGTTCATTTCACCAAGTACCAACAAGAGCGTGTTGAGTAAAAGGGTAGAAAAGTAAACAAAGAAGAGTCTTCTGTAAGATGTTGAAAAACTTGTTTTTCGGCTGGATCGTTACAGTCTTCCTGTAGAACATTTCACGGAGGAACAGGAAACATTGTTGACGTAGAGGTATTTTACATGAAATAATGCCTTTTTTAGAATCTCATTTTCAATTTCGAAAAAATATGCGATTCATATAATAAATCCCATTTTTCTAAATAGGTACATCCGTATATTTAAGTTAAAAATAAGATTGAAGAGGAGTGCTACTTATGATTTGACCCACACCTTTATAAATAAATAAGATATTAGGGCAGAGAACAATTGGATTATGTCACGAATGTTGGTTACAACACTGTTTGTATATTTTCACAATAAATCTATTAACAGTTTTTTAAATAGAAAAACTGCGTATTGGAACTGTTCAGGGACTAGCCAAGTACTTTTGTTATAATAGAATTATAACCAGTTATTCACGCGACATCACCAATTAACATTATTATCCAATTGTCCTTGAATCAAATGGCTTCCCTATTTCGTTCATCTTCTAGTGGGAACATTTAGAATCACTTGCGAATCATATTTCAAGTTTACACCTTTTCACTTCACCCTATTTCAATTTTCAACCCTTTTGTAAAAATAACTACAATAACAAATGAGTTCACCACCACCACTGATAGCGTGTTGTTAGCCAATTTTTCACAATCACAATGTAAACTAAATCATTACTGTAAAACTATTCAAACCTGAAAGATACAAGAGGTTTTTCAATGATTTTGGAAGTAGAATGTTTGTTTCATGTTTGACTCCCATCTCGAGATGCTTCATATTTTTAGCAGATCGTAATCTTGATCTACTGAATACTGATTGTGTACACTTATTTTTTAATGGCTTGTCGGCATTTTTCTACTTTTGCACCTTTCCACCTTTATATAGTCAACCGTCACCTTAAGCACCACCTCCACCACCATCACTTCAGCCAAGAAAAGAGAATAAAAAAACGAGAATAAAGACGAAAATCAGGCACACAAAGTCTTTCCACCAACACCACACCGCACAACTAGCGTCACCCAAAAAGAAACAAACACGTTTAAAAAAGCGTAGGAGCAGCAGTAAAAGTGCACGTATGCACGAAAACTATCTTCTGGATTGTGTATGTTTTAGGATGGCAAACGTCTGGCAATAATTTAGTAGAGACCAGCTCAGTATTTTTTGTACCTACATGTAGCCCCAGCGCTCTACCACAACCAAAGTAAAAAAGAACTACGGAGAAGAATCAGCGCGAGCAGCGCTTCACCATCAGCCAAAACAAGACAGAGATACACGAGGGGGCATTTAAAACAACAGGCATTTTTGTACAGCCACAGCCATATATCGCGTATGGAAAAGCGTCGTCACAAATGCCATAGTACAGGAAACAAGCAGATAGTATTAAAGAACAGGAGGAGACTGCCGTGTAAGCCATGTGCTGTGTACGTCTTCCCACTCTTTTTTTAGCAGGCAAGAAAGAGAGAGCTGAGCTGAATGGAATAACGGAATAACTCTCTACTGGTTTTGCGTAGATTTTACAGAAGTGAACACTAGTACAAAAAAGTAGTTTGTTTGGAGTTAGGAGCTTCTTGCGTGTGTCTGTTCTTTCTGTTTGTATGGAAAGTGGAGACAGAGAGAACGCAACTCCTTTTCGTAATCAGAGCAGACTTTGTGCGACCAGCTAAAAAGCTGTAGTGGTGGTGCTGCTGATTGTTCAGTATGAGGAAACAGTTATTCTCCGCTCGTCTCAGAAGAAGGAGCAGACGAGAAAACTAGATAAATTACTGGATGCAACCAGCTTTTTTGAACGATGTCACTTTTTAGTTTGGAGAAGAAAAATTATGTCATTTAGTAAAATTTAGTAAAATTGAAAGCGTTCTCTCTCTTGTGACCAAAAAATGAGCCCAGAAGACCAGCGAATGAAAAATGCGTCTTGTGGTTTGATGGCATGATTTTTTAGTTTTTACAAGGAAGGTCATCACAAGAAAAGTGGAGTAAAAACTGAAGATATATTTTTTTGAAAGTACTCCACATGAGCCATCATCATAATAATTTTTTTCATATGAACATATTGTTGGCTTAAATTAGGCTAAGGAAGGGCAAAAGACGGAGCCATGCATGTAAAAGAAGCATTTTGTTTGAGTAAGTTTATTTCTCCTCTACTTCATCATTTTCCCGTTCTTCTGGTTGGATAAGAAGGAAATCTCCAGTAATTTTCTCAAAGTACTGATGGCGGTAGTGTATGATATTATTTTCAGTGGGAAGATAGAGGAAACCGAGAAGAAAGAGCTCATCAAGTTTGCATGCCATCTTGATATTATATTATGCATAAGAATAAATTTTGCAAAAGAGTAAGAAAGTATAACGGCTTGGCAGAGGGCATTTTGAGGAGAAATAGGTAAATTATGCTACCAGCAGTCGTGGTTGTGAATAAGTATGCGTAATGTATATTATTTTGAATTTTCAAGATCATCACTACATGTTCATGATGATGTGATGTGTGGTCTGTGTTCTTTGTGGTGAAAACTAGCCACCGCCACGAGAACAGAACCATCATCATCATTAGCAAAGTTGGAGCATGCCATGGATTCTGTTTTGACAGACATCTTGGTCTCAGCCAATGTGTGTGGTCTTTCTATTTTCAGCCCCCACCAAAATTTCGCATGCAAATTTCTTTTGTACTCTACGCTCAACAATCTTTTTGACAAAAGGAAAGATCATAACAACTATCAAAAAACGAAATTACTGTTTATACATTATTTATTTACCTAGACCTTTTGAATTAAATACCCACTGTACACACGCATAAAATTAAAATCCTTAGAAGCACAACAATGTCATGTATTATTTAAATGTACCTTTTGGCAAAGATTTACAGAATTTGTGACGGGAAGCTATGATGATGTCTATTCATTTAACATCTAAGAAAGCCATCTAATTTTTCAATTTATAATATGAAACCAAATATTTATATTTCCTCTTAGCGATCAATAATGAGTATTTAACGGAAATTAAGGCTCGAGAAAGTAAACGAATAATTAGCTGAAACCAACGAAAGAGTCGGTTTTAATGTGACCATTCCTAAGTAAAATAAATTGCACGTGGCATGAAGTTATCGTTCTACTTACTATTGCAGTTCTATATAGAAATACAGAACACAATTTCCGATTTACTGCTTCATACTCTCATTTATCTCATTTAATGGTAAAAAGTCTACAACCGTGTCATCTATGAGAAACACTTCAAGCAATAAAATATTGCAGTTTATGTAACTTTCACCCGTATGACAAATGAGGAAATTTTTCACTTGAGCTGATACATTTTTTTTGAACCCAAGTGGTTTTCCATCTTACCCCCTTTCAAGTGAAAGCTACGTGAGAGGTTACTTTCTTCCAATGCAGTTGTGTAATGGTAATGTTCTTCTTGAAGTTTAGAAGAAAAAATCTACACTTTAATGACTTTCCCCTTAGTTCTGTTTCTTCTACATCATTGTCAGTAAACTACAAATATTGTGTAACATACTCTCACAACCCACAAAAGTCTATTCAACATAACAGCAGCATAGTTACTATTACTATTCATCTACTCACATATGTAAGGTTATATGAGCTTAGAAATTGCCTCATACAGCCAAAACACGTCAACTTTTGTAACATGAGACGAAGTACTAGTATTTTTACAACAAATAAGAAAAAAGAAGATAAGTATAAGCTTGTCATCATCATGCTCAAATGACGAATTCTTTCCCAAGGAAAAGGGGTGGTATTATACCTTGTGTACTGCTGTATAAAATTCCTTCATATCTTATATCATCATCATTATATTTTCCGTTAGCGTGAAGGGGAGGAAGCTCTGTAACATTATAGGCAAATAATAAAAAATGAAGTGAAGGTTGAAAGTGTTGAATATTTTTTTCTCAGTCATTTCAAGGAAACTTAGGTTTAGTTTGAGGAGGTTACATCATGATGGCACCATGACATGATGTTCATAATCTAACACTACCACTTTTTCTAGAAGAAAAAAAGAATTATGAAATGGATGATGAGAATGTTGATCATGATGATGAAAACTTTTCTTCTTCTTGAGATGGGAGGTGTCTGGAATATCGATACTTTACCTCTGCGTACAAAGTTGAAAACAACATTTTTCACTTGTGTTGGAATCCCCGTTGAAAAGTGAGAAGAGAATAGTTAGTAGTTAGTAGGTTCAAAACTTTCCATTTTTCTAGTGTACAGCACAAGAAAAGTTTTTTAACATTTCTGATAGCATTGAAATAACTCTTTAACTTCATCTCATACACGTGTAATATGATACATTTTGATATTTAGGGGAAAAAACGAAGAGTATTCGTTTGTGCAATTTGTTTGTAATATGAATACTTTTCAAAAAAAAAACTAAATGTATGAGTAAAATAGTAAAATACGCCAAAGATTTTGTTACACTTTATTTTGTCCTTTTATGTGCACTCAGATTTCCTAACCATTACTCTTAGAATATTGACTGTGAGTGCACATAATGAATAAAAATAATAGTACGATTCGGAGAAATGGCATTTCTTTTATGTATTTGAGATTATGCCATGTTTTTACTTTAGGAAGAAACATAATACAAGATTCCTTCGTTTTGCTCGAATCTTCGTAATACGCAGTCAACAGGTCTGATCTTTTTCTTTTCAGGAAAAAAGTCGAAATTTGAGAAAAACGCTTCGAGTTTCGAGTTGCCATTTATAAATTTGTACAATCGTGTTGATAGGAAAAATTCACACTCAATTCTGTGTTCATTTTTCACGGACTATATGCATCAAATATATTTTGTAGAAGGAAACAATAAATACCAAATTTAACATTACCCAATCTCTTAGCATAGTTGATATGGATAGAATTGAGTTTGTTCTAATGGAAAATTATTAGTATGGCTTCATGAAACCAACGCAAAAACCATGAACATCAATACTATTATCTTCATCGCCACTAGTAGAAATGTCAATCTAGTTATTTTTAGGATTGACGACATTTCCTTCACTACCTTAACAAACTGATTCTTAACTTCAATACATCTCAATCAAGCAAATTGCCTTACTATATAGATCAAATATGATAGAAAGCAATGACTAAGCAGCAGTAGGGGTAGAAATATTAGTACAATATTCTAGAGTTTTGATCATTATATCATATCGTTAAATTGATAAAAAAAATTATGCCAAGGCTTGTTCTATCCGAAAAAAATAGTGCCACTTGTAACTGCTGTGTGATGACTAGTTGGAAAATTGTATAAAAGGGCGAAGTTCAGCTTAGTTCAGTTAGTAAGAAATTACTAACAAAAGTATATTAAAGATAAAGAGGACATCAAACCGTAATAAAAATCAGTCAACATTCTTGTATCATCTTTTTATGTTATAGAACAAGCTATGAAGTCATGTAAAGATGACATAGCTATATGTCGATATACCCAAGTGGGCTCTCAATTATTTTCAATGATCACAATATATAATACATATGTTTAGCTCAGCAGTCGCAATCGACTCAAATTTAATTTAATAAGCCTTGTAATTCACAAACCTTGGCAATCATCTAACTACTCTGCGGAGCAAATAACAGTCCTCTTCAGACACTGCAATTGTCTTGTTTTGATGTTAAAGATCAAAGGCAATGATGATTATGCAACTTTATGAGTTTCTAGAATTTCGTTAAAGAGAAAGTAGACAGTAATTTCTGTATATTTTTTTCTTTAAAGTTTGGTTGAAAAAACGAACATCAAAATGTTTACTCAGAGTTGGACCAAACAAATTCATCTAAATATTGTTTCAGAATATATTGACATTATATACTGACATGGAATGCCTTATCGTGTTGACTGTGCTTAATTTAATTAACAGAAATCGCAACTAATAATCTTGTTTTCATAGACTCCGATTTTTTGTATGTTTTTTTTAGAAAAGCTATATGAGTCCCGGTCGGGTTTCTCGTTATAAAGCAGTGATCCCGTTTATTATAATTATCCTTGGCTTGTGATTGTGATGCTGATGAATGGCGACCAGAATGGCAGTTAATAATATCAGAGTCTCGATTGTACCATTATTTTCATTATACTGTCTTATTTGTACATATGTCCTACTACTATATACTATCTTGCATAACGTTACATAAAAATCAGCATGCTTGGCCGCGTGTTGTTCCAAATTGAAAAAGAATAGAGAATTCCGAGAGAAAATTCTGGATTGAACTCGGTTGATAACTGGATTATATACTTCAACAAAAATCCTTTTACACAGTTGTTACATGCAGCATAACACATAATATCCGTTTCTCTTCCAGTTCAGTCAAATTGAGTTTTAGTACTGAAAGAAAGCTAATAAAGAGGATAAATTCAACCAAGTCTGAAGTGGAAGTTGTCCAATAAAATTAAATATTTCCGTTCTTGCTCTTCGCTTTTAGCTGAAGCATCCGCTCGGCTCGTTTACTACTGCCTGTCTATCTATGTATGCGTTTTAATATTTTCTCGTTAAGCAAAAGCCATAACTTAAAGTACAGTTTGTTTGACCCTGACATGCAAAGTACATCATTCATTCACTCAGAACAATGTAAAAGCTACATACGTGAAAGAAATTTTGTTCATGTGAAGAAAAGGATATGCGCTGACGTATCTTGGAACTTAGCTAACTTTTACGTAAACCCCATTTTTAAAATATTCTCTGACAACCTATAGCTTACGAAATTTCACTCATTAAAACGTTACTCCATCTTATCCCGACATGACAGCCACACTCTCTCTATATTTCTTCCCAAAACTTGTTAATCCTCTGATTGGCTATGCCACGAAGCTAACCCCAATATTTTTTTTCTCGCTGTCTTCCAGTAATCCATTTACCATGTTCAGGTGAGCTGCTCCACGCTTGTAATATAATGAGGATGCCATAAAAACGTGTATTTCCCCTTATTAGGACCTCGGATGCTTTTACTGCCGTGCTAGTAGTATTGGTGGTGGTGATGTAGCGTAAATATTTGTTTTACTTTACCGTTAGCCTGTCTGTTTTTTCGCTATTGCTGTCTACTTCTCAATTCACTTTTTTCATGTTTACCTGAGAAAACCTGGTACGGTTATTCGTGTGGAAACACTCCGTATCATTTGAAGTAACTAAATACGTTTGTTGTATACAGAAAATATAGAAAAAGGTTGAAAAAATATCATGATTATAGTACAATAACGATTTATAATAATAAGTGTGTTCAGATGCTAGTGGTAGCGATAATGGTATAAATACGTTATTTGCTCCCTTTGCACCTTGCACGGACAATAATGAAGATTGGAAAGCAACAAAATGATGACGGTAGCAGCAATGGAAACACAGCTGTTGCTACATTTTCTCGAGTGGAAGAATATTACCGATGTCTCTGTTGCCATTTCTTACGAAAAATTACGCAACGAATACGGAATGTAAGACAACCACAAAAGCATCATTTTTTTCTTATGTCAATGCTCCATATTACCCCATAAACCAAACTTATCTCTACGTTTCTACTTTTTTCCTAAAAGAACCATAGCTGTGGTAGCAAGTATTGAATGAACGCAACATCCAACAGATCGTATATTTTCTTATAAAATTTTATGTTCAAAATCAATGAGCCGAATAAAAATATCAGTTTAACATTTGACGTACTTAATGTGAAGGTAAACATCCATCTAAATCTGAAACAACAGTTATTCGATTTTAAATTTCTCGTTTTTAAAATAAGTAAATTTTCAAATATTGATGATGAGTAGAAGGTTAGTGATCAAGTAGATGGTACAAGGACAGATCAATCAGAAGTATGCATTTACTTACAGAATATAACCACTAAAAGTAAATCCAACTACAAGAGAGCACTTGTAGAGATTCTTCACATTGATGCTATTAGACTGGAACCGATTTCCTGCAGCTGTACACGTGTCCCCATTCGTAGTTTCCTTTTAACCTACTAATATAACCAACAATGCGACAAAGAGCTCGCAAAAATATAAACTTGGAAGAAATAATCCGATACCATAACAAGATTTGCAGAAGTGCATTCAATATACCAAAGAAGGCTTCAAGGTTAGTAGTACGTCGAATTTATGAGAAGTTTATAATTCAAATGTACTAAAAAATAGAGTTTGAATGTGCATGGCTTACCCGTAATAAAATGAGTAATGTAGTGAAAATTTCAGTAAGAAGGGTCATGAACTGGAATTACGTTTCAGTTCAGCAAAGAGTGAAATGAAAATGACCGGAAAATTTTTGTATTATTTACATCACTGACTTATTTAACATGGTTGAGTTGTACATATATCGTATATAGCATGTATTTTATGAAGAAATACTTTAGCTGGAGGTGCTAGATCACAAGCATAAAACCAGTTCCGGTCTTCAACATAATAAACTGACTACATTGTTGTCTTATTATATGGAATATTATTGGCAATGTCATATATTTTGACATGAGGGAAAATACTAGGAAAAGTGAAAGCCAACAAAGTAAACATCATCCATCTTTTCTTACTCTTCTCATTCACTCACATTCAGTACATCTTGGGAGAGCTGTCTGAGAGAGTAGCATTTCTTATGAAATATGTACGTACGCAATGTATCTAGTTTTGTTATGAAAACCCTTTTGTTGGTATTATATGCACTTACTTTTCGTATTTGTATAGAATGTTTGGAATATACTCGTATTATTCACCTGTCATATTCTCTTTTTTGACAGTGTCACTTCTTCTTCATTTTAGAGAAAGGATCTTTACTACAGTTTATTTTTCCCGAGAAAAAAAGCATTGAAAATGTCAAAAAATGGAAGAAGTAGACTAGTTTTCTAGTAACAACAACAGTTTGAGTAGTGCCACTAGTTTCTCTTTTGGATAAAAAGTTGAAAAATGGAAAGAGGGTATCATGCATCTCTAACAAAACAGCAACAAGGCGTGTAGCTCAGAAGTGAAACTCAAGTTGCAGAAAAGTACAAATACTACGTATTTTTCTTTCTGCAAAAGATTATCATGATGACTATGATGGCGAAAGTGTGTAATATTTGTAGAAAGGCTATTTATTTAAAATGGGGGAAAAGGCACAAAACGAAAATTTGCTGCACTGTTTATACTGAAACGCATGACATGACTGCTGTTGTTTGAACTGTTTTCAGCTTCCTTTTCCCTTGGTTTTAGAGATGTATTGGGAAACATTGAGTTTTTAAGGCAATTATTTTTAAAACGTTTTTACTGCTTTGGTCTGTCTACTTGGTAGACTTTGTTGGCTCTTTTTTAGAATGGCAGCATGTCACGACCACAAAAGAGAAAGTACATACATGTATGTTACAAGGACGTCACAATATTAAAAGGGGGTAGAGATGAAGATTGTGAAAACTACGAACTGTGCAGGAAAGCGTAAATGTAAAAATGAAGTGGTTTCCTGAGAAGAATGTTGACAATGCCAACTGAGCACAGGTCCAGGTCCCATAATCGTGAGTTTGTTCATACGTTGCTTTTATTTACGATTCTGGAAGGGTAAATATAAAAAACTGGAAGTAAATAAAAGTAAATATACACCTTCCAACCTACCATACTCCTATTATAGTAGTTTCACCTGTCGAAACACGTGAACTGGAATTAAATTGGAAGGAAGTGTTTGCAAATGAAAATGGCGATTTCATAACTTCCATAAAAATATTATGTGTACAATACAGCTAAGGTAAACTCTTGTGTTTCAATGACTAATATTTTTTTCAACTTAATCCTAAAATTAATCTGTTTTAGTCTGTATACATGCAATGTATGTATAGATAATACATTTTATTGAATACATATATGCCTTCTAGCTTGATGAAGATAATAAAATAGTTTTCGTTGTTTTTCATAAAATGGACCACAGAATTGACCAAATAGAATGACTCCCTCTCACACCGGTTTTTAGCTAATACTAACTCAAATAAAGTATATCAAACAAAAGGATGCTGGAAAACCTTTTGAAAACAGATGTAAATGAAACGTGATACATGTATTTCGAAATTTCTACTTTTATATGAATGTAAATTATACAACATCAGTAACATCGCACCACCAGCTCTAGGGAAATAGATTCGATGAAAGTCGTTGTATATTTTATTATTCTTTTGCGTCCATCTTCTTTATTTAACCTCCATCATCAAAAAGCTTTTTGTTTGCCACACATCCTGGCAATGATCCAGTTTTATAGGTAGTGGTGGTATTTGGTGTTAGTCATGCATTTAATGGTCATCGCTGTACGCTTCAGCCTTAAAACTGTAAATATATTATAGATGTCTTTGCTTCACATAAAACACCACCATTTCCCCATTCCCAAACTCCGCACATTTTGCAATCATTTTATCTTTTTATGGAACACACATGTGTCTATACAACTGTATATTTAAAGTGTGAAGAACAAACATGTATTCATGCAGTCATGCATAAAATAACATATAGTCACAACCACCACTATACCGTTAGAATTACACACAGTAAATGTTGAAAAAGTCTCCTTCTGTTTTGTTTTATGGTACTACCTATTTATGTGTCTGCTTCTAAAAAATAAACAACGCTCAATGCGATTGCCTATCATAATCACAAGCCACATAGCTACCACCACCATTTTGCTGTTGCTGTTCTTACCTTTTTCACAACATAATTATTTCAACTGAAATTAGTTGGATGAAAAAGAAATACAAATTACTGGTTAATTTGCCTTTTCTCTTTTCCTACGTCTGCTTTGGTTTCACAGAAAAACTGATACTGCTGTGTAGCATCAACCAAAGAACCACATCTCCCAACTCATAGACCATGAAGAAATGCCATGCAAAAAGGGAATTAAACTTTCTCCGTTCCGTTAAGTCTTGTCTGTTGCCGGTACATGAAAACGACCATGAATAGCAAGTGTATAATTTTGCCATTTATGGTGATATGGTGGCTTCCTTGGCAGTATAGTCAATTGTAATGTGTTATTCATCTATATGTTCAAAGAACATGTGCCTAATAAACGAATGCCAAAATTCTCTGATTACAATTTCAAGAAAGAGAGAAAATAGAATCTAAAAAAGGATTTCCTCCTGTTACACCAGAACATAGAAAAGAAGCTTAATAAGTATTTTGTATAAACCTGTAGGTTTGCTGGTTAATGGTTGTACAAAGTTCGTTAGTCAACCGTTGCTCATTTTTATGTATTCATCCCACTTTGTTTTCAGGAATACTATATAATACGATCACATCATGGCAGGGTAAGGATGGATGCATGGTATATTACACAACAGTATGTTATTCACCCTGTACTTTTGTGCTCATTTGTTGTAAATTTTTTTGCTGTCAGGCAATGATTATAAATATATAACAAGTAATATGATGGTGTACCTATTAGATTTTATGATTTCAGATAAAAGGGAAAGTCACAATGAAAAATATCGTGACACAATCCTTTAAAATTGTATACAACATTCTGTTGCATTTTAACAATTCAAGTGAATTTCCTCCTCCCATCAAACTACCGTAAAAAATTTACTTGTAGCAAAAGCGGAGAAAGTCAGGTTTTTGGGTGTATGTATGTTTGAAAGTAAAAGAGTTGAAGTAAAAGTGAAACAGGAAAAGTAGCAAAGCTTGATAATAACCTCACACTTTCTCTTGCCATCATTACAGGACATTGTGCTGCCAACTGCAGAAGAACACACGCATAAGTAAGTAAATAAGAGAGAGATATAAAGGAGAAAGCTGCTTTATAGTTTCAACTTCATTTTCAGCTACAAGGTAAAAAACGAAAAGAATTCGTGGGGAAGAAGTTCATACATGGCATATATAGCTGCTGCGTAGAAGTAGGAAAGCTTTGTACATGAAATAATAAATAGAAAGTAGTAGCAACACATCACATCACACCGCCACAAGCCTGTGAGAGCGATATGGAAAGTGACAAGAGAGCTTTCAATTTGTAATAGCGTCTGTCAAGAGCAATTTTCTTTGAGAAGGGTAGATGAAGATGAGACTGCTCGTGTATAAATATGAGTAGACCTATAGAGCGACAGGAAAGCTGAAACAAAGCTTTATACAAAAAACAGAATTCCATCATGCGAAACATAGATAGAAGAGAAAATAGTAATATCTGATGCTTCAGAGAAAATCAAATGTTTTTAGTGAAACTGAGAATTGAGAAAAAGAATATAATAAGCGTGCTGGGAAATATAGCCGAGTATAATAATATGATATGGTGTTCGTACGTTTATGAATAAGGCTTTGGTTGTGATGTGATACTATACGGTGTGCTGTGGTTTGGATTTTACTGAAGCCAAATAAGTACAGCTTCATAAATGCTGTTTACAAAATTGGTCTGTGATATTGAATCTTGATGATGATGATCAACATCATCATCATCTTTAGCAGCATTGATTTTGATTGAGGACACATACATTGCATAGACAATAGCCGTGGTCTGTGGATGATGATGATTGTGGTGAGGGTTGGCATGTAAGTATTATGCCTGGTTGACTTTCTGAGTGGTTTTGTGTTTCTATTACCGTAAAAACACGACGAATGACAGAAACAAGCAAAAAGAGGGACGACCAGACGGAGTCAGTGAATTACTCAGAAACTTACCCAGCACACAACTTATTTTCACTTCCATTTTCTCCGTGCATTTATGTTTATGACTCTTGTAGTAAAAGTTAAATGCGTTTTAGGCTACTTTCATCAGCCTAAAACTAGTTTCCATTTTATCTCCTTTCAATCTCTCAAAAAATAAGATATCATCAACATCAACATGGTCATCATGATTATTAGTAGAGCTATTTTATAACCTTTTTTTCTTCGGAAGCAGTATCAGCAGCAGGACAAAAAAGAATTCTACCGTTTGCAACAATGGCTAGTTTATATTATGTTATGTAGGTACCAGTGCTATATAAGAAAGGTTTCAAGGATCCATACATCGTTTTGTCTAGTAAAGTGATTTGATAAAGAGTAGCAATAAACTCAACAGTAAATAATAATGGAATTGGAGAACGAAGTACATTGAATGTAAATGGGCTACTCATTTACTGTTTTTGTGTATGTACGCCATTTTTCTTGAAAGGATGGATGATGATAGCGAAAAGCTGAAGAAAGTCAAGTCTAAGAAAAACAACAAGGCTTCATTTATCTTCCAAGGAATAAATCTGTCAGGTAGGAGTAAGTTCATAGCTGCAAATACTCGAGGTTCATGTTGTTGCCAAAGCCAAAGACGATAGCCGTTAGTAGCTAAAGGGAAAAGCTTACGTATTTTTAATTATTTTTTATAGAAATCTGCAAGAGTGATCTCCGTTAGAACAAACTTTGATAAATTATAAATGAATGGTTGTATTCTCAAAAGCTTTAAAGAAAGGGGTTATATAGATCATTGAATATTTACTGATCTATCAATATTCAAAGGACTCCTTTAGACATCAGGAAACTTCAGACTAATCAAAAAAATACTAAATTACAATTTCATGACGATAAACGATACTATGTTGTTCTTAAATAATTTTAAAGTGTACTAATATAAGTCAGAATATCAAGGCAGGTGTATTTTTAATAGTAAAAAATGCATTTTGCTGCATATTTTCAATGTTTTTTTAGATTAATCTTTTGCCTATTGCTAACATCGTGCCTCTAAATATAAGGTTGAAATCTCTGGTAAAGTTGGAACAAATAGCAACATGAACTTTCATTTTTTGTATTATTTTTGTAAAGATGCTAAAGACTGAAGAACCCATTCGTTTTAAATAAATAGTGAGCTTTTGGTTTTCACAAGATTTTATGATTTCTTAGAGAGTTAGAAAAAAATGTAGCGACAAGTGCTAACTCTAGTTTTTATGTATGTGAAAGCATGTTGATGCACTTAACCTCTACGTTTTAGAGATTTTCTTGCGGAGGAAGTAATTTCCCTTTGCGGAAGATGTATGAAAAAGTGAATTAAAATTTTAGCATCACAATTTGGGCAAGTTCAGAAAGCAGGCTTTGAAGAACGAGAAAGAGAAGTTTATATTACAGGCATACAAAGTTTAGATGTAGTTTGTATGTGGTGAAAAAATAAATAATGGCATGGCAGGCTGATGACATTTTACACTGTATACACTTCATACGTTCATTTGACATTGTTATACTTTGTACTTTTGTGTTAGATTGTGTACACAAAATAAGCATAATACGTCCTCAGTCCTCACTTAGATTGTTTGCTGAAAGCCATTATTGTAAACATATGTCATTCTAGATGACTATACAATTTGTTGCTGCAGTGCAGATGACACGACACGACATACTAGCAGATTTAAATGGAAAGTTTACTTGTTTGTATAAGAACAAGGAGGAAAATGTGGGAAATGTATGCTAAAGAATGTCACTATTTCTGAAACCAACGCAAGTTGGGTTGAACTATGCATGAATTTATGAAGACCAAACATTTACATGAAAAATTACTCATATTCTAACGTAAATTTCATATTAAATCGGATACACATGTGAACAAAGTTAAAATCTTCATTTTGTAAAGTCTAGCGTTTATTTTTCGAAAATATTATCAAAACTAATTAGTTTTAATTAACTTGGAATTTTCTAGCAATTTATGTCGATTTTGAGAAATTTACATTGAATGTTTAAAGGGCTTGTTGGGAGTATTAGAAATTTCCGTATAATTTGGCAACAGTAGAAAAGAAAGTGCTGCAATTTTGTCACGTAAACTTAGAGGCACCCTTTAGGTTATATATGCACTTATATTGAGAAACTTGAAAGCATTATTAGTAGCACTATTTACTTGTGTGTTGTGGAATTTGGGGAATAAAGAGAAAAGTACCCCTTTCATGTTTTCTCAAAGGAATTTCTTGTCCCCGAGAACAAACAAGTAAATATACATATTTCGCATGTAAAGTAAAAGTACCCGCATTCTTCTTTCACTCGGCTTTTTGTTGTTGTCCTGCTTTTTCTCAGTAGTATGGAACAGACAGACTAATTTAGCTTGCATAAATAGCAATACAACTGGCGGGCGTATCTATTATATTACATACGGCAAGAATGCAAAACTACGAAATTATGCAGTAATTAGCAAGAACTTCATCTCAAATTCTTTCACGTATTGTGTAACACGATATTATGGGAGTCAGTTTATAAATAAAGAAAATGAAGTAGGTGTTGTAATCGTGATACAATACAATGTGATTTTTTTATGACAATTAATTCCATGAATAGTGACAGTATAATTTTTTTGCGGAGGGAAATGATAGAGAAAGAAAAAAATGTGTGTTTACATTATTTCGTGTCTAAATTTCACGAATAATGCAATAACCATCAAGGAAAACTGCAGAGAAGTTATGATCATTTTTTCTGTGTACCGGATCAAGACATGAGTATAGCAGTGCAGTGTTGCAGAAATATGAGAATTCGCATTTGATTTGATATGTAACTCTAAAACACTGTAAACAAGGAAAAGTGACTTTTGCATTGCCAAAGAAGCGAGCTAACAGCAGAAACCATCGCACTGCCATCCCGCGACAAGGATTCGTAAGAATTCGCTGTATGTAAATTGGAAAGACAAGGAGCTTTGTTGGATAGGAATAAAATTACTTTTTAATAGAATCAGTTGACACAACAGTCGTTGGAGTCAACATCTAACCTAATTAGTTTTGATTTAATTAATGTATACTTAATAGTAAATTCAACATATCGACCTTTCAGCACATTTGCAGAATATGAACATTTTTAAAACTACATTTTTTCTTTAAATTACAAAGGTGGTAAGAAAATTCGATTGCAAGTTGTTGTCTCACGTTTCTGCTTACACGTGACTTGTTTGCCTTGCCATGCCACTTAAGAACAGCACGTAATTTTTGGAGAAACTCAGAGAATCTTTACCTTTGAGATATGTGTCTGCATCCACTAAAAATAAATCCTTCTCTTTCCATTTACATCTAGAGATTTATATGACGTCAATCACGCTTTTTTCGAACAGCCTTTCTGTTGGGAAAAAAGTCAACATATGTCCACATTCATGAATGTGACCTTAATTACTTACTAAACAAGTGTACCATACTATTTCCATAAATAGGTTGTAGGTATCATACAAAATGTACAATTTGAAGAGAACATGATGATATTTTTGTTCTCTAGAAGCTAGTTTTAATATATGGGATACATGATGTGAACTACTTTCTTTAGAGTTCTCTTGCAATTCAACAAATGTAAATACACAAGTGAATAACAAACATTCCCGGAAGACAACAGTCTTATTTAATCACGTTCTGCTCTTTTGGTCTCCTTCAATCTTCATTTCAATCCTTTTACTTTTGTTATTATACTTTTTCACTCTGCCATTAAACACAAAAGTTTCTTTGCAATCTTCCAACTATTTATGCTTCTAGGTCTTTTGAAAGCCTCCATAAGCTTGTCATTTTTTACAAGGTTTCATTACTCAACACTTTACTTTATTATTTCACAACCGATTGCATACATTTCGCTGCAAGCCAAAGTAGCAACAAATAAATGAAACAAAATGAGAACATCAATTAAGCAACTTCGTCGTAGTTTTCCATTCCATGTATATTTTTTTGTTTTTGTTCACTCATCATAATGTCAAAATTTCTATTCAACAGTTTCCTTTCTCTCGTTGGGGAAAAACAAGCAACTTTCACTCCCTTCAAAAGAGAACCATATAATATCTCAGAAACGAATTTTTGTTAAGTAATAAATATGAAAATCATGAATCTTTTTGCAATACGATCTCTTGTTCATTTTTAATCATCAACATCCCCTTAATTGTAACAAATCAAAACATCTGGTTTACTTACAAATATATTTATTACAGGATACTGTCAATTTAGACATTTATGTCGCTTCTCGGCTTCTCTATCAAGTGCAATAACCTTAAAATATATGGTAATTGTAACTAGCTTTGCAAAAATGTAAAAATAGCAATGGTTCACTATGGTAGCAATCAAGATGACGAACTTTTTCTTGATTCAACCAAATTTTTGTAGTTTAATCAGTACATCACCCAAGTAATTATGCGCTGCGCGCATTCCACTTATCACTATACAGTAATTAGTTTTCTTTATTTCTAGCCTTTTCATGGAAAAATGAATTACTTCAATTAGTACAGGAAATGGCAATGATGCGATCATGAGAATCTTTCCCACATAGTTCCTTTTGATTATATTCATAGAATATTTTTTGTAAACAGTGTATACCAAACAGTAATGATGACATCTGATACTTGTAACATAGTGGGGCGACTTGAAAACAGCCTAACTAAAAACATTTATATGCGATGTTAGTATTTTTCCATTTGATCGTCATCAAAAGAGAAATCGGAAGCTCCTTCAGCAACAAGAGTCATCGCATAATATGTCCATATTTGATTTCAGAAGAGTACAAAGTCTATATCAATGCGTGATCATGTCATTATCATTATCAACAACTATCGTCACTATATCAGCAGCCTGCTGGTTCGATAACGTACGTATAACCATGAGCAAGGAGAAGAATGGAATGAAAATGATTATTAAAGGTTTGCTTTGATGACAAGGAAATGAAAAGCGCAAAGAAGATGAATAAGAGCAAAAGTGTATTGGAGAAAGTACTGTACGAAACTTGAGAATCTAGTCACTTCATAATATTTGGTGCTGGTATTCAACTATTCAAGCTCTTGCTTTCAAGTAATAACAAGGCTATCCGAATAGTGAAGAGTTGCACTAATGGAGCTTCTTTACTTGCTGGTTGTTTACTTTTGCTTGCAATAATGAAAATGAAGTACAAGCCAACCTGATGCTGCTTCTCCATCCAATAAAATTGATGGAAACTATAGATGATGATGGAAGGAAAGTGATCTCATCATTGAACTCAGCACGTATCATAATAATCAACAGTAAAATAGGTATTTGCTCAACGATCTTTTTTTTATAAAATTAATTATGTCGATGGAAAAGTGATAGGCTAAAGGAAACTCGGGGTCGCGTTTGGAATACGTGCGATACAGATATTCACGTTTGAATTTATTGTTGTCGTTCTTTGTAGGAAACTAGAAACTTATTAAGTAGATGCT